>NW_007362540.1:6064-38483 GCF_000346735.1 Prunus mume
AGCAGGAATTATCTGTCATCTCACAGCTGTCTTCACAGGGAGTAGCGCCAAAAGTATTTTCTCACTGCTTCAAAGGAGATGACACTGGTGGGGGGATACTGGTTCTTGGTGAGATCGTGGATCCTAACATCGTTTATAGCCCGCTTGTCCAAAATCAGTATGTGTAAAGCAGTACAAGTATATCATTTTATATTTTGTGAAACTAAATGGAACTATAGTGAGCTCTACAGCATGACTAACAGTTATATTCGCATGCATCATTGCAGACATCTCTTTTTTAGGTTGTAACCCATAGCTATTTTCTAGTTTGAAATTTATGACTTAACTACTCATGTTGCCAGAACAGTACCGTTTAATTGAATACATTTCAGTGGAGGGTGAAAAATAATTATATTTTGGAAAAAATTCCATAGAGAGATAAATAGAGCCCTGAGGAACTACTTGAAGATCTTAACATGTGAAGTAGCTCTTAATTGCAGCAAAAGCTTGGCCCTCTCTCAATTCTATTTTGAAATGTTGGATGTTATGCTATCTTTTCCCTATTCATTTTGTAAGGCATAAGATTTTTTAATCATATAAAGCTTGGCTGCTGTAACTTTAACTATATCTACTGGGATGCTCGGAATTTCAGGCCTCATTATAACTTAAATCTGGAGAGCATTAGTGTTAACGGCCAAACGCTAGCCATTGATCCATCAGTTTTTTCAACATCAAGCAACCAAGGAACAATAGTTGATTCTGGGACAACTTTGGCATACCTTGCAGAAGATGCATATGATCCTTTTGTCAATGCTGTAATTTTCTGTTTAAAAAATACTTTACTGTTTAACTGATCTATTTAATTTCTGGTGATTCTCGATCTCTACTTTTAGTTTTTGTACTTTCAAACTGAATTAAGTCTTGGGGGAAAATTAAAGCTGGATTGTTGTTTGATTTTAATAGATGGCTAAGGAAGTGAAACAAAAGGTGAATAACATGTTATTTTGTTTCTTTGCAGATAACAAGCGCTGTCTCACAATCCGTGACCCCTGTTACCTCCCAGGGAGAACAATGCTACATAGTCACATCCAGGTTCACATTTTGAATATTTTATCTCAGTTGATTCAACGTTTGAGGACTGCTAATATTTCAGCTCAATTGTAATTCTTAAAGTGTGTTTTTCTCCATTCAGCATCACTGGTATATTTCCTCAAGTTAACTTGAACTTTGCTGGTAATGCATCCCTGATTCTAAGACCGGAGGACTACCTTTTGCAGCAGAATACTGTCGTGAGTTTCTGTACTTTTTATTTATTTCTTCCCCTGATTTTCAAGTGTTAAAAGCTTGTGCAGATGTTTTCATTTAGTCCGAAATTGTGATGAACAACTTCTTTTGTTGTCCAATTTGCTTCTGTCCACTCTTTAAGCTAGTTTTGGCTTTCCGTAGACTGTCTTCTATTTTTTTAAGTAATTGAACTGGCAATCACAATTCAATGTAGTGTACCTCTCCAATCACATAACCTAATGCAATTCCCAAACATTTGTAATGCTAATGCGTAAAACAAATGCCTCCAAGCCGATTAGAAAGAATGTATGATAAGATTAAAGCATGGAGCTAGCTAAACATTTCAGCTACACCATATTAGTGTGGGAGAAACAATATGTTCCGGATTCTGTCAACTTTTGTTTGGTTTCCTTCAAAATAGACAGACTTTGACGTCTAAATCATTTTAAGCAGGACTAGCTTGCATTAGGCTACAGGAATCTCTAAGAATGTTCCATCTACAGAAATATGGTACATTTTCCAATTACAGTATGTTCTTAGATATCTCTTCCTTGGCTCTTTCTTTCTCTGCTTCTGTCCTTGGCTGCGGTTTCTGTTTCAAAGTTTCGCAAACTGCACATCATTCGAACAAGCTTTACCCTTCTCTAATGAAATCAAATTTTATCCTATAACTGTGTAACTGTTTTTTTTATTTAAGTCCTGCATCTTGAACTGAAATAGGGAATTTTTTTTTCTTCTCTTTGTTCCAGAGTGGTGATGAAGTATGGTGCATTGGCATCCAGAAAAGTGACGGTCAAGATATAACTGTATTGGGAGGTATGATAAATAAATTCAAATTTATTTAGTTAAGTTTGTTCAAACACCATTCTCTAACAGGCTAAAATTTTGATGATCAGTCATCATTTCTCTTATCAAATTCTTTTTAATGGCTTACTTAAGTAGTACATTTTCTTATCTGCTTATTTAGTTTTGTGTTTTGTTATTGAGTTCTCTTTTCACTAAAAGAACACTTACGTCAATTGTCGTCCTCTTTCGCAGACCTCATCCTGAAAGACAAAATCATTGTCTATGATTTGGCCAATCAACGGATTGGTTGGACTCAATATGACTGTAAGTAGGGATATTAGTTATTCTTATTCCAAGTTCATCACAAAATTCTCCAACCACGAAAATTATATTTGAAAACTACAAAAAAAGTAGAAAAAAAAACAGGAGAAAAACAATGGAGTTTCTATCCTGCATTCTGATTGTATGTGTATGAATGTTTCTCTCAGGTTCAACGTCAGTCAATGTCTCTACAAATACTAGCAGAGGAACTGCATCTGTTAATGCAGGGTCCATAAACGTTAGCAGTTCAGCATGCAGCGAGCCTTTCAAACTCGTACCGATAAGCATGGTGGCTTTCCTTGTTCACATATCAGTCATTTACATTTTCCCATTCTTGTAGTACCTATAGGCGTTTGGCCTACATGACAGGATTGTTTCTCAAGGATGAGATTAGCTCATTGCACATTTTGTGCAATAGGTCTCTTACCGTTCTTTGTTTGACAATACGTTGCAAGCGATTCTGTAGTTTTTCATGAGTTCAGCAAGATCATACAAGCAGTTTTACAGCAGTCTGGCAGTTTGTTTGTAGCTGCTCACTGTGGAGCAGATTTGGTCTCTTTTTTTTTGCCAAAATTTTATTTTCTGTTTTTGGTTAGGACTATTATTTCTTCATTTGAGGCACATTGAGGTACAGATTTCCTTAGCTTGATTGGCACCATTGTAAATGACATTGATAAAGTTATTCATTTCATACATTATACATACCAAATTTAGACTAACTACAGCATCTTCATAGAAGTGTTAGATTTTCTATATATGTTCATGATCTTTCACACATCCTGAAATATATAAAAGACATACCTGGCGTCATCTTCCTTGAGTACAAGATCTCTGGATTCATCCAATCGCAGCAGTTGCAGCACGAGCAAAGGCACGAATGGCTTAAGACTTCTGCTCTCTCTAAGAAACTGTTTCAGCTATTTCTTTATGATGAGATTAGGGTTAGAGAACATATCTGATGAGAGCAGTGTCTTACACTTATATAGGGCTAGGTCAAGTCGTCTCTACTCATCACCGAGGGCCGACTTGACTAACACTCTAAGCCCATCAAGCAAAGGTTCATGCAAAAGGAAATAAATAGGACCTTTTTAATTGGCTACTTTTCTTATTTCACAAAGTCTTGGGGCCCAAGGTATAACTTACTTTAAAATCCTATCAAAACCTGATATAACTTAGTATCTAGTGCATTGATCTAAAAGGAATATGACATTCTTCCACTAGATCAAGCACTAGAACACTAAGCTTCTGTATTGCAAGTTTGATAATCTTTATTGGCCATGAGTTTAAAATTGTTATGTCCTTCCCTTTAAGCTACAGTGAAAAGCGATTAGACAAAACAAACTATAGACAAGCACTACTCTCCTTTAGTAAAACATGTCATCTATAATCACATAATACAATCTCAAAACACATAAAGCACCTACAAACGCAAACCTTAACATGTACTGATCTGTGATGTGAATCTTTATGCTTTTCAGTACACATACCCCTTTGTGACTTAACAATAGTCAATCTGCAATGTTATTAAAACAATAGTATCTCAAAAGAGACCATAAACTCACATACATAAATAAAATGCATAATAAGTTTAAACAGCTAAATAGCCAAAATGGTAGAAATTATTTAATAATAAAACTGTCAACCAAATTAACATCCTGAAATGCAAATCCCTCAATCTAGAAAAACAGCAAAATAAAACATACTACAAATCTATCATAATGGGAAAAAGACTCTCACTAAATTGCAACATCAAAGCTAGGAAATAATCCCATGCTCTCAACATGTCTTAGAAAAGCTTCTGAAGGCAAAAAATTTGTGAACAGATCTGCAATCATATCTTGAGTTTTTATATGATCAAATTGACTAGTTTGTATGCTACCTTCTCCCTCACTATTAAATATTTTCTGTCAATATGCTGAAGTCCAGACGACATCTTGTTGTTTGTGCTGTGAAAAACGGTCGTACTGTTGTAATTGTATATCTGTACTAGTCTTGAAATTGAGTCCACCACCTTAATGTCTTTAATAAAATTCCTTAGCCATACTGCATGAGAAGTGGCTTCATAGCAAGCTATGTATTTTGAAAACATGGTTGAACTCAAAACATTAGATTGTTTAGCACTCTTCCAAGCAACAAATGCTCCTGCCATTGTGCTGTGAAAAACGGTCGTACTGTTGTAATTGTATATCTGTACTAGTCTTGAAATTGAGTCCACCACCTTAATGTCTTTAATAAAATTCCTTAGCCATACTGCATGAGAAGTGGCTTCATAGCAAGCTATGTATTTTGAAAACATGGTTGAACTCAAAACATTAGATTGTTTAGCACTCTTCCAAGCAACAAATGCTCCTGCCATCTTGAAAAGAAAACATGAAGTAGAGATGTAATCATCCTCTGCTTTTCCAAGATTCGCATTAGCATGGCCAACAAGCTCCAAATTCTCTGTGCATATGTAAATCAACATATAAGCCTTTGTTCTCTGTAGGTACCTTAGAATCTTCTTTCTAGCTATCCAATATTACATTCCTGGATTTGACTGAAATCTCCCTATCTTGCTAACGCACAAGGCTAGGTCTGGCCTTGTACATACTTGTGCATACATAATGCTTCCAACTAGAGAAGCATACGGCTTGTTCCTCATCTCATCTTCTTCTTCTTTATTCTTGGGGCAATGCTCTTTCTTTAAATCTCCTTTAACCAATGGCACTTTCTGTCCAGAACACATTCTCAAGTCAAAACGTTTGAGTACTCTTTCAATGTTTATGTGACAAGCCTAGCAGACCTCGAGCTCGGTCTCTTTAAATTTCAATGCCTAATACAAAAAAATAGCTTCTCCCAAATACTTGATCTCAAAATTATTTGAAAGTAGTTTCTTAGTGTCATTCGATGAATTGTGATTATTTGTAGCCAAAAGTATATCATCGACATACAACAACTAAAAAATAAAACATCTCCCACACTTCTTTAGATAAATGCATTGATCGGCTATGTTATCTTCAAAACCATAGGATGAGATAGTTTGATGGAATTTCAAATACCACCTTCTGCTTGCTTGCTTTAGTCCATAAATTACCTTGTCAAGTTTGCAAACTATATGCTCTTTTCTCTCCTTTACAAACCCCTCAGGTTGCCTCATAAAATTTGCTTCTTCAAGTTCACCATTCAAGAAGGTAGTTTTTACATCCATTTGATGTAAAAGTAAGTAATAATGTGTCACCCATCACCCAAGCCATAATTATGTGGAAAGAATCTTCGGTGGAAACTGGAGAAAATATCTCCATGTAGTCAATTCCCTCCTTTTGGGTAAATCCTTTTTCTACCAATCTCGCCTTAAATCTTTCAATTTTTCCATCCTTAACCTTCTTTGTTTTAAATACCCATTTCCAGCCTACCAATTTATGGCTCTTGTGAAATTCAACTAATTCCCATGCTTGATTCTTCTTCATACTTTCGAGTTCATTCAACATTGCTTCTCTCCATTTTTTTTGCATTATGACTCTCCATAGCTTCTTTAAAACTTGTTGGATCAGCCTAATCTCCAATGTCAAAATCTACTTCCTATAAGTACACATAATATGAATTTGTTTTGGATCTTCTTAGTCTATCAAATCTCCTCAGTTGCACTGGTTATTGTGGATTATCTAGGTCAAGATTTTCAACAACTTGTTCTTATTTATCAACTGGTTCTTCAAACTGATGAGGTTCCAATACAGTTTCACATAAAGGAATCAAGGGTGTAACATCTTGTTCATCATTCTTGATCACAGCTACATCACGTTTTTCTTCGAAAATAAAATCTTCATTCCCAGTGACATTCTCCTCATGCTCTATAAACTTTGCACAATCAGTCTCAACAATTCGAGTACCATAATTTGGTCAATAAATCTAAAACCCTTTGACCTTGCAGGATAATCAATAAAATAGAAGCTAATCGTTTTAGGATCAATCTTCTTCTCTTGATTATAGCTTCAGCCTTTCAACCCCATACATGAAGATGTCACAAGCTAGGCTTTTTGGTAGTCCAAATTTTGAAATGTGTCTTAGGCATGGACTTGTTGGGCACTCTATTAAGTATATAATTTATTGTTTTGATCGCCTCTCCCCATAGATGCATATGCAATCAGTTTTGGAAATCATGTTGCGAACCATGTCCTTCAAAGTCTCCGATTTCTTCTCCCAGTCACACCATTCTGTTGCGGACTTCCTGGCGTTGGGTACTGAGCAGTTATTCCATTATCTTGTAGATATCTTACAAAAAGTCCAGCACGTCATCCTCCTTCATCAAAACATCCATAATATTCACCCTCTTTGTCTGAACTCACAATTTTGATATTTTTCTCAAGTTGCCTTTCAACTCCAGTTTGAAATTTTTTGAACATCTCAAATAGATAACCAAAACGAGAATGGTCATCTATAAAGGTGATGAAGTACCAATTTCCATCAATTGTTTGATGAGGGAATGATCCACAAAAATCTGTGTGGATGATCTCCAAAAGATCACTATTGCGAGTTGAACCTTTCTTTTTAGTCTTAGTGAGTTTTTCTTTAACACATTCAATACAAATCTCGTCATCACTGAAAATTAGTGGTGGCAAAACTTGTTCTTTAACAAGAATTTTCATTCTTTTTGTTGAAATGTGCCCTAAATGTCTATGCTATAACCTAGTGGATGTTCCTTCACTTCTAATCTTTTTCTCACTCGATTTAGCCATTAAGACTTCACCATCTTCATTGTAATTGAGACAATATAATCCATTTGAAAGAAAACTAGTAGTAAGAACAATAGAATTTTGAGATAATGTTAAACCATCTTTATTGAATTCAACAACAAAACCAAGTCTCGATAATCTTGAAATAGAAAATAAATTCCTCTTCATTTAGGATACTAAACCTACATCATCCAACTCTAAAATAAATCTTGAATCCAACTTCAAGTTAACTACTCCAATGATTTCCACATCTACTTGCTCCATTTCCCATGAACATCCAAAACTTTACGGCGATCCTAAGACTGTCCCTTGTAGTTGTGTACATCTTTATGGGTCCTTCATAAAGTCGACGACGTCTCTAAGCCTTAACCCTTTTTTGCTCCAATTCATCTTCGTTTTGCTTTTTTAATTAGCTCCAATATATTCTTTACAGAATTCCATTCGTGATAAGTTGACACTAGTGGCACCTATTAAATGCCAGATGCTTCTCCTTTTTCTTAACTTTTGGAACCGTACTACAAGATACATAAACGAAAACGGCCAGCTTGAATTAAATATAATCATGAGTGAGATCATAATCGATCTCATTCATTCTGAGAATATCTTTAAAATCAAACTTCCATCTTTTGAAGTTTGATATAGTGAGTGTTTCAATTTTCGAGAAATTGATTGAGGAAGGATTCAATGCTGTATGCAAAATAAAGTAAAAGTACTTTAAGAAAATCGATTCTCAATTTGTTAAGAGAAAACAGTTTTTCAATTTATCTTTAATTCACAAAACTAACAAATAACAGATGCAAGCTTCATTAATTAAGTATCACACCTTTGTAGCAAGAGATTACCTACAACTTACAACAATTACGTGTTATCTTGTGCCATCATAAACAGATTATATGATAAATTCTATTTGTTGAAGAAACTTATCAAGTAATTTAGGTATGATACAATTTTTGTTATTTCTTTAGGGTTTGAGTATTTAGGTTTGGTTTTGTTATGAAAAATTTGTTGATTCTCATAACAAAACCAAGTTCCTATCTCGCACAAAAATAACCAAACAAAACACAATCAAAGAGAAAACCCCAAAATTCCCATGAATAGTGTTTTATGCAGTGAATAGTGTTTTAAGGGTTTTCGGTGTCCGTTTTTAACACAAAATACCTTTCCGAATAGGGAACGGCGTAACTAACAGAACTCACTATTAGCTACAACATAAGACCATTTTTAGGATTTTAAGGTCATCTGGTAGGTCAAAAACGGGTTTAAAGTTTTGAAGATATGAAAATTCAATTAAAACATGCTTTTTCCAAATTCTTTAACATTCATAGTATACATGTCTAATCTGTCATCAAAATTTTAAACATTACACAAAAATAATCATGGCATCAACGGATAAAGAAATCACAATAGGCATGCTTGAAAATGATCTCAGTGTGTGTGAGTAACCATGTGCTTTGATACTAACTGTTAGATTTTCAATACATGTGTTCATGATCTTTCGCACAACCTGAAATACATAGAAGACATACTTGGCGTTATCTTCCTTAAGTGCACGATCTCTGGATTCATCCAATCGCAGCAGCATCGACACGAGCAACAGACACGAATGGGTTAAGACGTATGCTCTTTCTCAGAAACTGTTTCAACTCTCTCTTTATGATGAGATTAGGGTTAGAGAACATATATGGTGAGAACAGGGTCTTAAGCTGATCAAAGGATAATTAAGTAACATAATATGATATAGATTTAATATCATATTGTATTACGTACGGAGGATCCACCTGGATCATGGCTCCCCATTTTAGGGAAGCTAAAGCTCTTGCAAAAGCTAAAACTGCAAATGAGGGAACTCTTGAATTCCTTTTTCCTTGCGAAACCATTTTGACTTGCTTGGCAACTGCCCTTTTCTTCCAATGCGATAGGATTCTATCTGACCACGCCGAGTCGTAGTGGCTTTCTTCTCAAGAATGCAGTCTGCCATCAAGGGGTCTTCCCTCTCAAACCATAGATCATCTAGTGGGGGAAGTCGAGAATCCTTAACGTCTTCATCATCATCCAATAATGATGGCTCAAATGGTTTTAAATACTCGGCATTTATTACTGAATACATCTGCATGTAAGGTGGTAGCTCAAGTTGAAATGCATTCTCTCCAATCTTTTCCAAGATCTTGAATGCCCTATATCGAAGTGGCTTTAATTTCCTTCATACACCATGTAATCTTTCCTTGCTGAGTTTTAACCAAACTAGATAACCTGCTTTGAAGTCATGCTGGAGCCTATGTCTGTCATGTCGTGCTTTGTATCGCTGTTGTGACTTCTATAATTGCTCCTCAACTTCTTTATGGATCATCGAAATGCGCTGCAAGAGTCACTGTGATTTTAGCCTATTATCATTTTCTTCTCCATTTTGCTTGTCACCAACTGAGAAGGCCATATCAAATGGATTGAAAGGTAGGTAGCCCAAACAGACTTCGAAATGTGACTTCAAAGTAGAACTATGAATTGCCCTATTAAAGGCAAATTGTAGATAAGGTAAACTCGCATCCCAAGTACGAGGATGCTTAGAGTTATATCCTCTCAATAGATGTACCATGGTCTGATTTACCACTTCTGTTTGTCCATCCGTTTTAGGATGAAAAGCAGTACTATGTTTCAGCTTTGTGTCCATCAATCCCCATAAAGACTTCCAAAAGTGACCAAGAAATCTGCTATCTCGATCCAAAATGATAGAAGGAGGTAACCCGAAATGTTTCCAAACATAGTGGAAAAAAAACTTTGTGGCACCTTCTCCTGAAATTGTCTTATTACAAGGAATTAGGATCACCATTTTGCTAAATCTGTCCACCACAACAAACAAGTAATCAAACCCAGTGGTAGTTGTAGTTGTAGGCAAACCACCCAAGAAATCCATTGAGATACTTTCCCAAGGCCTATTTGGTACCGAAAGTGGTGTATACAACCCCAACTTCCTCGATGGGTGTTGCATAACACGCAACCTCGAATAAAATGAGAAACATCCACATGCATCCAAGGCCAATAAACATAACGTTGTAGATTAAGGAGGGTTTTGTCAACTCCGAAGTGACCTGCACATCTAGAAGTATGAACCTCTCTTATCCATTTCAATCGGTCTCCATTGTTGGGGATGCATAGTTGTTTTCCCTTGAACATTAAACCATCCTTCATCTTAAATTGGCATGGCTTCCCACGTTGTAGCTTATCAAAGAACAATTTGAATTCTGGATCATTATCATAACTTGTTACGTACTCGAAAAGTATCACAGGTTGGAGTTGCATAACCACCAATAAAGCGAAATGTCCTGGAGGTCTAGACAACATATCTGCCAACTTGTTTGTAACCCCTTTCTTATACTTGATAATGATGTTGAATTGTTGCAAGTAGGACATCCACTTCATGTGTCAAGCTTGCTGCAACTTGGACTATGTCTGTAAGTACTGCAAAGGCTTGTGGTGTGAGTGCACTATCACTTCCTTACCTAATAGGTAGCATCTCCAATATTTCACACACTAGTGTAAGGCAAACAACTCTTTATCGTAAGTAGGATAATTTCGCACTGCAGCATTGAACATCACAGAATAATACTCAATTGGCTTCCCATCTTGCTTCAAAATGTCACCCAAGGCATAATTACTCACATCCGTTTCTACCTCAAATGATCTTTGCAAATTGGGTAAAGCTAAAACTGGAGCTTCTGAGATCTTCTTTGTAAGCAATCTAAAAGTATCTTCATGCTTATCTAACCATTCAAACTTTCTTCTTGCCTTAGTCAATTCAAATAATGGCCCAGAAATTTGAGAAAAATGGCGGATAAACTTACGTAGATACTAACAAGCTCCCATAAAGCTGCGTACTTCAGTTATTGTACAAGGTCTAGGCCAATTTGTAATAGCCTACATCTTGGACGAATCAACTTTCAATTCTCCGTCACCAACTATAAAACCAAGATATACTAGAGAACTCTTCCCAAACTCGAATTTCTTCAGATTCAGTCGTAACTGATATTGCCTCAATGTCTCCAACACTTTCTCAACATGAATCAAATGTTCTTCCCAAGTAGGACTAAACACCAAGATATCGTCCAAGTAAACAATGACAAAATCATCAATGTATGAACGAAGTACCTCATTCATGAGACGCATAAATGTTGTCGGAGCATTGCATAAACCAAACGGCATCACTAGCCACTCGAAGAGGCCCTGTTTGGTTTGAATGTAGTTTTCCATGTATCTTATTCTTTGATTCTGACTTGATGATAACCAGACTTCAAATCTAGTTTGGTGAACCATCGAGCTGACTGTAGTTGATCCGTTAAATCATCTATCCTCAGTAATGGATACTGATTTTTAATAGTGATTTTGTTGAGTGCCCAAAAATCAATACACATACGCCAACTGCCATCTTTCTTTGGGACCAACAATACTGGGGATCCATAAGGTGAGCAACTTGGCTTCAATACTCCTTGCTCTAGGAGCTCTTTGACTTGTCTCTTTTTTTCTTCGCTCTCCTGCACTGAATGACGATACATACCCAAATTAGGCAATGTAGATTATCCAATGAGTTGTATCTCATGCTCTGTTGGGCGCTGCGGTGGTAAGCCTTCAACATTCTCAAACAAGTCTGAGAATTCCAATTGTAACTCCTTCATATCAAGTTTCTATCTAGGAGTAAGCATCATAGTAGATAACACATATGTAGATGGGGTGTTTTCTCGTGGTCGAACCACCAATAAGACGAACTTCCCACAAACATTCACCATCCCTTTAGCTTGATTAGCACTAATCAAACTATTACTCAAGGAAACTTTGCTGGCTTGAATGAAGTACTCTACTCCATCCTTTAGAAATCTATACTTTTGATGTCGTCGATAAAACACTGCATCACGATCCCACAAGTATGGACTACCAAAAATTACTTGGTATACATCCAATGGTACTACCTCACAAGTCACTTCGTCAATGTATTCTCTAGTAATTGCAAACTTGAAAGTACATTGTCGAGTAATTTGTGACTCAACATCTTTCTGTATCCATCCCAACGAGTATGGGTTAGGATGAGGAGTGGTTGTTAACTGCAACTTCCGGACTAATACCTCTGAAATGAGATTCTTTTGGCTTCCCGGATCAATTATAGTGTCTATCAAATCGTGCTTTACTTGTATACGAACATTAAACAAGTCTTCACTACCTTCTGGAGGAACAAGCTTCTGGGTCATGAGAGTCAACTTCGTGTCGAGTTGCATCATTTTTGGAATCTCCACAGTCTTGTTAGCATTCAATGCTCTTTTAAGATCTTTTCGGTTACTTCTTTTCTCTTTTTCTTTCTCCCTAAGCTCGGAATGAAGAATGTAACATGTTTCTTTACTATGACCTGGCTTGGTGCAATACTCGCAATTTGTGTGCTTCTTTCCAGAACTTTGCTCTCTATTTTTACTACTTCTACTCCCAACTTCAAATTTCCTTGAATCCTTCTTGTCCTCCTTTTTGTCCACTTTCTTGTTCTTTGATTCGATGGCAGTTGCCATTACTATTGCCTCTTCAAAGTCTTCAACCTTGAACAATCGCAACTCTTTGCTAATATACACTTGCAAGCCCCCAACAAACTTCATAAGGAGTTCATGGTCTTCCAAGTCTAGGTCCAACACCATAGCCTAATTTTAAAACTCGGCTCCATAATCTTGTACCTATTGTCCAAAACTCTGCCTCAAATGCTACCACTTGAACCATCTATCCTCTTTGAAGCCAACAGGGTAAAACTGCTTTCTTATGGCTCGCTTAAACTTTTTCCACGTCATAGTCGTTATTCTATAACTTTTGTTATAAACCTTCCACCATGTCAAAGCATGCTTGGTCAAATTTAACGTTGCAAAGATCCTTTGACGGTTATTATACTCATAAATAGTATAATAAGTTTCTAACTGGTCAATCCAATTATCCAACTTCTCGGCATTGATCTCACCATCATACGCTGGAATATCAATCTTAACATCAATTTTAAGACCATTCATAGAAGTTTTGGACTTACCAGCTTTATCAGCATCTGATTCCTTCTCTTGGCTTTGATCTGCACCAAACTGCTCTGCAGACTCCTCTTCCTCATCGGAATCTTCCTCTTCACTAAATTGCACCATTTTCTTAACTTTGGATGTTTTAGTTCTTGAGGTCTTCCTTCTGGAATCTTCAGGAATCTCATCTTGCGGTTTGCGTGCAAGATCCTCCACCAACTTTGCCATCATCAGCGTCATTTTAATGAAGAATGTAACATGTTTCTTTACTATGACCTGGTTTGTTGCAATGCTCACAGTTTGTCTGCTTCTTTCCAGAACTTTGCTCCCTATTTTTACTACTGCTACTCCCAACTTCAAATTTCCTTGAATCCTTCTTGTCTTCCTTTTTTGTCTACTTTCTTGTTGTTTGATTCGATGGCAGTTGCCATTACTATTGCCTCTTCAAAGCCTTCAACCTTGAACAATCGCAACTCTTTGCGAATATACACTTGCAAGCCCCCCAATAAACTTCATAAGGAGTTCATGGTATTCCAAGTCTAGGTCCAACACCATAGCCTAATTTTGAAACTTGACTCCATAATCTTGTACCGACTATCCAAAACTCTGCCTCAAATGCTGCCACTTGAACCATATATCCTCTTCGAAGCCAACAGGGTAAAACTGCTTTCTTATGGCTCGCTTAAACTTTTTCCCCGTCATAGTCGTTATACTATAACGTTTGTTATAAGCCTTCCACTATGTCAAAGCATGGTTGGTCAACTTTAACATTGCAAAGTTGATCCTTTGACGGTTATTATACTCATAAATAGTATAATAAGTTTCTAACTGGTCAATCCAATTATCCAACTTCTCGGCATTGATCTCACCATCATACGCTGGAATATCAATCTTAACATCAATTTTAAGACCATTCATAGAAGTTTTGGACTTACCAGCTTTATCAGCATCTGATTCCTTCTCTTGGCTTTGATCTGCACCAAACTGCTCTGCAGACTCCTCTTCCTCATCGAAATCTTCCTCTTCACTAAATTGCACCTTTTTCTTAACTTTTGATGTTTTAGCTCTTGAGGTCTTCCTTATGGAATCTTCAGGAATCTCATCTTGCGGTTTGCTTGCAAGATCCTCCACCAACTTTGCCATCATCAGCGTCATTTTCTCCATTTGTTGGGCCAACGATGCAATCTTTGCATCGGTTCCTTTTCCTTCTGCCATTGCTTTCTTCTTCTTTTGTCAAAGAGCTTTAAGTTTGAAATGTTTCAAATCCATTAGGTTTGAACCGCAAACTTTTAATGGGTTTATAATAATTAAATAAAATGATAATTAAGTAATATAATATGATATGGATTTAATATCATATTGTATTATGTACGGAGGATCCACTTGTATCATAAGCTTATATAGGGTTAGGTCAAGTCGTCTCTACTCATCGATGGTTGACTTGACTAACACTTTAAGCTCATCAAGCAACGATTCAAGCAAAAGGAAATAAATTGAACCCTTTCAATTGGCTTCAAAACATTCCTTATTTCACAAAGTCTTGGGCCCTAGGTATAACCTAATTTAAACTCCTATCAAACCTGATATAACTTAGTATCTAGTGCACCAATCTAAATAGGAATATAAGAAGAAAGATATTTCAAGATTGGCCCCTTGTTGGATTTCATCTAGGTGAAAACCAAATTAACAAAATAAACCTTGTTTTGCATTAGCTAATCACTTTCTTTATGGAAAAAATTACACAATGAGTAATAAGGGCAGGACCCAAATTTTTCCAAAAAATATATTGAATGGGCAGCTTTTCTCCTCTTGTCTTGTCTACAACAACTTCTCCTTTTCTCTGTAGCAACTTCTCCTCTACTTCTCTTGTCCACATCAACTTCTCCTCTTCTCTGTAGCAACTTCTCCTCTTCTCTGCAGCAACTTCTCCTCTACTTCTCTTGTCCACATCAACTTCTCCTCTTCTCTGTAGCAACTTCTCCTCTTCTCTGCAGCAACTTCTCCTCTACTTCTCTTGTCCACATCAACTTCTCCTCTTCTCTGTAGCAACTTCTCCTCTTCTCTGCAGCAACTTCTCCTCTACTTCTCTTGTCCACATCAACTTCTCCTCTTCTCTGTAGCAACTTCTCCTCTTCTCTGCAGCAACTTCTCCTCTACTTCTCTTGTCCACATCAACTTCTCCTCTTCTCTGTAGCAACTTCTCCTCTTCTCTGCAGCAACTTCTCCTCTACTTCTCTTGTCCACATCAACTTCTCCTCTTCTCAGCAATAACTTCTCTTTTTGGCAACAATTATTCTTCTCATTCTCTCCCTTTTAATTATCTTATACATCTTTAATTTGAAATTGAGTATTATAGGGTTTAGGAATGAATTAAAATTGGGGAATTTTGTTGAAATTAATTAGGGCTTTGATTTTAGGAATTTTGTTGAGATGTTTGATTTGTTGTTGGTATTTTTGAGATGTTTGATTTGTGATGTTATGTTTGATTAAATGCATTGATGCTATTATGAGAATTGGTTTGTTTTTGTTGAGATGTTGATTTCTCTTCTTTGGCAAAATCTTCCCGAATCGCCCATTGTTATTAAGTCTCAAGTTAAAAGAGTTGAGAATCAAAATGTTGATGATGATCAAGATTTTAATATCAATTATCTTAAGTGTGATTCAGGATTATGTTGTCTAGTTTTAGTTTTTGTATTTGTTAAACTTTTATTTATTGATAGAGATGCATTTGAGGGTAAGGCTCAAAACGTCCCTCTGATTATGTGTATCTTTATATGTTTATTAACGAAATCCACTCATACCATCGAGTTTAGTATGTAACTTTTAAATCCTAGAACCGACACTGATGAACAAAGCAAAATTTCATTTTGCTGCAGCCACTTCTAGAGGTGGTTGCGGTTTGGTAACCGCGAATTTTTGCCCAAACTGCAACCGACCGCTTTTTGCAGTTTACCACAATGCGGTAAACCACAAAAAGTGGTTGGTTACTGTGAATTAGTGGTTTAAAACCGCAAGTTCTTTTTGTGTCATAAAAATCCAATCTTCCACATTTTAGGCCTAATTTTGATATTTCTTTTGAAGCCTTTTGAGTTCAAGCATACTTTAACCCAAAAATATAAATTCACAACCTCAACTTCTCAAGCATATATAAATTCACAACCTCGTCAACTTCTCAAGCATTCACAACCTAAAGAAAATTAAAGTTACAATTCTAAGCATTCCAATTAAAGTTAAATTTCTCAAGCATTTACAACCTCAACTTTTCAAGCATTCCAATTCCAAATCCTTTAAAGTTACAAACCAAAAGGAAAATGCAATGCAAAATGAATTAAAGTTACAACCCAATAGAAAAATCCAATTCAAAGTTAATTAAAGTTACAAACTAAAATGAAAATGCAATGCACCAATGTTACAAACTCAAGTGTTGGTGGTGGTGAGTGGATTTGAAGGACCCCGTTGTGTTGTTTGAGCACCAATGCTATCTATAAAATGCAATTTTAAAAAAATAAAATAAAATATAGTTGCGGTTTGCGGAAACCGCAAGTTTTGAAAATCAAATACCGTAACCGCAACTGCAAATGCAGTTCGGTTCTTTATACCGCAAATGCGGTTCGATTTCCTGCGATTGCAGTTCCATTGCGGTAAATTTTCGGTTGATTTTTGTGATTTTTCGGTCTAAAATGCCACCCCTAGCCACTTCATAATGCAAGCTTTATCTATATCTAAAGGGTAGAAGGGTTCCACTTTTGATGAAACTTTATAAAACTCCTAAAATACCCTTGATTAATTAAAGTGCTAAAAGACCACAATTTAATTTCTTGAAGGTAAAATGGTAATTAACTAATCATTTAAATAAGAACAGCAGAAAAGAGCCTTAACTCACATGTTTCAAACTCCCATACTTGTGTGTGAGAAATTTCCCTCATTTATATTTTAGACTATCTATGGTGTTTTTATTTATTTATAAAAAAAAAACCCTATGAACCAAGGTGGTTGGTGTGAGTGGTTCGGCACTCTCATTCCTTAAGAGAGGTCAGGGGTTCGATCCCTGCTCTCGTATGGAGTCACCACTTTGGCCAGCACTTTACTCCTTACGGGCCGACCCGGTGTGAACGGGGATTAGTCTGGGTTGTGGTTAAGGCTTAAAGGTGCCATCCATAGTTGGAGCCCATCCAGATTAAAAAAAAACATATATTAATTTTGAAAAAAACCTGATTGGCTCGCATGTGAGGGTGTCAAGAGGCTATTTTGCTCCAACCCTAATCTCCTCAAAACAAATCAACATCGTTAAGATTAAAACTTCCACTCTCTCCCCCTCATTAACTTGTTATTGGACAATTTAAATTCCAGCAGAAATCCAGGCTCCCTAAACCTAAAAATCTGATTCCTTTCCAATAGCACGAACATTCAGATTCCACCTCTATTCTGTTGTATTGCTTCTGCTTCCGCCATGAGAGCAGATTGACTAAAGCCCTCCTTGCCTTCAACAGCAAACCAGCATGGTTTCTGACCACCCAACCTGCCCCACCTTTTGATGTTGATGTTTCCCCAGACTCTTTTTTTTGACAAGTGCCTGTTGGTTCATTGGGGCAAAACGTCGAACATTTGGGGGGCAATGCTTGCCTAGACTTCCAGCAGTCCGGGGTTCAAGAAATTTGGCTCAGGCGGCGGTTTATTGCGTTGGGGGGTCACTTGACCACCTTGCTTGGCCGACTTGGCTGACTGCTTATTGCCGAAATATCCTAAGGACAGAGCAGAGCAGAATTGGGGGTTCTGATTCAAAAGTAATTTAACTTTGCCCTCATTCCTCCTTATTCTTTTGTTTCTTTTTCCTCTACTTTGCTTCAGCTATTGAATCATTAATACCCACTTCGATTTTTGATATCTTCAGGGTTAGCTTTGAATAAGATTATAGTATTAATTCCTGGTTATGTTGAAGCATTGATTGTTGTAGCATTATAGGGTTCACTGGGATTTCCTATTTACTACTTAGTTCATTGGTTGATGAACTTCATAATTTACCCTCATTGCTTTGTTTAGGTTTATAGCTTGAGACTATTTCCCAAAAGGAGAAAAAAAAGGTTTTCAAGTGAATGTGAATGGAGGATCCTAGTTTAATATACAGCCTCAGCACCCAAGAGTTAAATCTCTTTTCTCTTCATGAATGATTAGAAGTTATTGTTGCAGGGGAAAGCTCCAGTGTTCGTGTGTTGCCAATGAAGTTTGTAAGTTTCTTTGTCAATATTTACATACATATGGATTATTCATATATAAATATTTAAAAAAAATTGTGGGGATTATTTTTTATACGTTATTTTTATGATTCTGTTTTTTGTTTTGTTTTTTCAGTCCTGCTTGAGCAAAGGTGGTGGTTACCATTTCCCACCATGTCACATACTCAACATATGTGGTTTTAGCATTTTATTGGATTGCCCATTAGACCTTTCAGCTCTTACAATCTTCTCCCCTATTCCTACTAGTTCAAAATCCAGTTCCTTCGATAAAGAGAATCCCAGTTGCCCAAACCGTAGTGATTCTTCAGATTTGGAGGAGCCTATGGTTCGGAAGAGACAAAAAGTCGAAAAGCCCCTGGATGCCGATGATTTAATTTATGCAGAGCCTTGGTACAAAACTGTCAAGAACTTGCACCTGTGGAATGTCTCTTTTATTGATGTGGTATTGATATCAAGTCCAACGGGTATGCTAGGATTACCATTTCTTACTCGAATGAAGGGTTTTTCTGCTAAGGTAAATACATTAAGGAATTAGTTGTTAATTAGTTGTTAACTTTGACTTCTGACGTTTCTGCCAAATTGAATCTGGTTTTAGTAGTTTTTTTTGGTGCTTAAAATGTGTCAGATATATGTGACTGAAGCAGCAGCAAGACTTGGACAGCTTATGATGGAGGATCTTGTTTCAATGCATCTGGAAATCAGGCAGTTTTTTGGACCTGATGAGTCGTCTTTTCCCCAGTGGATGAAGTGGGAAGACCTTACACTTCTTCCGTCTTCATTGAAAAATGTAGCTTTAGGCAAAGATGGGGGAGAACTGGGTGGTTGGCTTTCCTTGTACAGGTAAATTAATATTCCACCCAAATAGTTAATGTTGTTTGTTTCATGATTAGATTTTCTTGACTAAAAAAAGAAAAAAATTCTTGACCAAAAAAAAAAAGATTTTCTTGGTGGAATATGCCAACTGCCAGAAAGTTGTATCTAATTAAAGAGTCTTGTTACGCATGCTGTTGCACTTGGACATGTTTCCTCTACATAGATAACCTCTTTATAAATTTGTGATCTGGAATTGCTGTCATCATCAGCTTCTCCATTGGCAGGTGATGGAGAAGAAGCTAAATTTCTTTGACATTTTCCTAACTTTGAATCGATGAAATTTCCTTAGGGTGTAGATCAAGGAAATGTTCTCTTGTCAGACAGTCTGACATGTTATGTTACTAGACTTCAGTCTGAGCTATTTTTCAGGTGGTTAGTAGGATGTGATTCAAATTGACATATCTGGATGTAACACTGTCTGACTAATATACTTGGTTGTTTTTTACCCCTCATATTGTCTGAAATATCTATATAGCAAGTCTCTATATGAGAATGTAATAGAGATTGCGTCTACTTCTCAGTGCAGCTGATGTGAAGGATTGCATGCAGAAGGTTCTGAGACTTAAATATGCAGAGGAAATCTGCTACAACAGCACATTGATCATAAAGGCATTCAGTTCGGGTTTAGAAATAGGCTCTTGTAATTGGACAATAAATGGTCCCAAGGGAGGCGTTGGCTTTATTTCAAGTTCCATCTTTGATTCTGCTCATGCAATGAATTTTGATTACAATGCTCTTAGAGGGAATGATATAATAATATATTCAGATTTCTCATTCTCGGATGGCAGACTTCTCATTCTCGGATGGTACGGAAGATGTTGAGAGTGGTTATGATAACTCCATTCCAACTACTTGCAATCGGTCATCTCTCAGGTATTACGCCTACATAGCATTTGCCATCTTTATTTATTTATTTATGAGGTTTGATAAATTTTCCAGATTTGTTCTTTATTGGTATAAAGGTTTTAACTTTTCTAAGTCAATATCCTCAAAATGTGAAAATCAAAGCTTTAAACTATTGGAATTGATGCGTGCAGAAATTATGAAAATGATTGTCAAGAGTTGGCCAAGTCCTTACTTAATGTTGATGAGGGTTTGGAGGAAAGGGACAAGCTAGCTTTTATATGCTCCTGTGTCATTGATTCCGTAAAAGCTGGAGGTTCAGTCCTTATTCCCATTAGTCGACTTGGAATTGTTCTGCTGCTGTTAGAACAGATATCAACTTCACTAGATGTTTCAACTTTGAAGGTATCTATAAATTTTTTTTGTCTTTTGCTTACTTGCTTCAGTGTTTTAAGTCCTACCAGATGTATCGAAATTAACTAATTGTATTTCTCTAGAAGATGATGCTTAACAGGAGTTCTATAAAATTTTAGAGGTTATTAGTTACATGCTGAGACATAATAGTCTTCGATACAGAAATGTGGCAAAGTGTTACTTTTATGGCATATAATGGAGCATATGTGGAATTCTCGTCTTGTTTCAGGTTCCTATGTATATTATTTCTTCTCTAGCTGAAGAATTCTTGGCCTTCTCCAACATCATACCTGAATGGCTATGCAAACAGCGGCAAGAAAAGGTAAAAATGTTGAGCTTATTATTCATCACATTGTGCTTGGAGATTTCATTTAATTGTTAGAATTGCCAACTTAAGACATTGCAGTCACTCTTTTTTAATTGGTCTTGCAGCTTTTTTCTGGTGAGCCATTGTTTGCACATGCCAAGCTTGTAAATGAGAAGAAGCTTCATGTGTTTCCGGCAGTTCATTCACCTAAATTATTGTGAGTTCCACATTTGTCCTTATTTTAGAATATTTCTTCATGGTCACTGTTGTGGAGTCAATATTCAGAACTTATATGGTAGGGGTTTACGGGAGTTACCATAGTTAAGGGTCTTTAATGACAATACATTAGTGTTTTAGCTGTTATGTTGTTATTAGCCTTTATTAGGATATAATGGGTTTTCCGTTTCATTGTAACCATTAGGAAGATATCTTAATAGTTTGTTTATAAATATTGGTTTTAATATCTCAAATATTATAATTGAATATACAGTTTCTACATGGTATCAGAGCTAATGGCTAACGCCGATTAGCGATCCTCCAATTGCCAACATTGAGAGTTGTTGGCATTCCTCATTCCTTACCCTTAAGGGTGTTTGTTTATGTATAGTGCTTTTTCATCTCCTCTTCTCAAAGATGAATATGTTTTTTTTCTTTCCACCTTAGCTGTAGCCGCACCTTTCTTTTACCATTGCAACCTTTTCTTCTGTTAGCCCGTTATTTTTGTGTCTCCATTGCGCCGTCTTCATTGTGGATTGTCTCCTCACTGGCCTTTATCTCTCTCATGTTGTGCTATCCTGCCATTGTTGTTCTCTTGCACAGCCGCTGCCTATCCTTCTTGAGCTTTTTGTTCTCATAAGCTCCCCTTTTTTGTCCACGTCTTTGTCTCATAAGCTTTTTGAACTTTTCCTTACCCTCTTGGTTTCTCTCTTTCTCTTGAAATCTCTGTCCCCTTCTTTGTCTCTCTTGCGCCGTCTCTCTCGCCGAGCTGTCTCTCTTCCCTCCGCGAGCCTTGTCAATGCTCACCAAGCCTTATCCTAGTATGCAATCGTGGTTTCTCTCTCTCATGTATTTCTGATGGTTTCTCTCTCTCATGTATTTCTGATGGTTTTTCTATTGTGGTTTCCATACTTTCTCCTTGTTTGTTGATGCTGCCTGTCATCGCTCACCGAGCCATCTCTCTTTCCTCCGTGAGCCTCGTCAACGCTTGCCGAGCCTTCTCTGTCATGCTACACTGCTGGTGTTCCCTTTGCACAGCCCCTGTTTCTTCCTCTGTGTTGCCGACTTGGTATCGGCCACTCAAGCCTTCTCACTGTGTTGCTGCCTTGGTATCGGCCTCTCACGCTTTATCTATGCTCAACCTGTGTTTCTCCTCCCTTCTTATGCCCAGTCTCTTTCTTTGATTTTACTTTTGGTCTCTGTCTTCTTCAATGCTCTCTTGCGTTGCCTTTCTTCTTCTCTGTTACAAGGGTACTGTCTTCTTTTCTTTATAATTCTTTTATGTTATTGGGGTATTCTCTTCTCTTCTTTTCAATTGTGTTGTCTCTCTCCTTGTCATGGGTTGTCTCTGGCCTCTTGAATTTCCTTTCCTTTTCATGGGTTGTCTCTTGCATCTTGTTCTCTCTCCCTCTCTTGACTACTTTCTCCTTTTGATGAGTGTTACCTTTTCTCCTCTCTTTCTTTCTCTCCATTTTCCATCTTTATTTTGAAAGGATTTTAACTTTGTGTTTTGCCCACACTCTCTTTTCCTCTCTGTCTCACTTGGTTTTTCCTCCTTTATTTCTTACTATTGTTTTTTTGGGTCAATCATCCCTCTTTATTTTAATCTATATGGGCCTCTATCCTCTTGTGATAATCTTTTCTTTATTACTTCTCTGTTCCCCTGTGGTTTTCTTCCCCATACCTTATTGTTTCTATGGTGCTTTGAAATTCAAACTTGCCCATGCTCTCGTTTTGTGTCCCAAGTTGGTTTCACCTCCTATCCTCTACTGTTGTGCTGCATCCTCTCTTAACCCCTTTATTCCCTTCAAATATTCCTTCTTTTCTCTCTGCATGCATCCCTTTCTGCTTTCCATGTGATGAATTTTCTTTTGTTTCCATTCCTCATCTTTATTATATTAGTAAAATTTTAAAAAATGCACTTGTCTGAATTATTTTCCTTTCTCATTCCTCTTTACAACATTGCTATTTCTCTTTATCCTCCCTACAGGGTGATTCCTAAGTAGAGTTATGTTTCTCGGGTACCTAGAGTTGTGTTTCCTAGGTACATTTGACTTGTATGTTAGCCCAGTTGCGGAGCCAGGCAGGAAATATCTTAATAGTTTGTGTATAAATATTGGTTGTAATATCTCAAATATTATAATTGAATATACAGTTTCTACATTATATACCTTAGCCTAAATGAGATTTGCATAGATTAATGGCTTTCGATTTGGCTGATTTTATCAAGTTTTGTGTCTATTAGCCAACTATCACTTCAATCTCACCTCTTTTGTGGACGAAGTTTGGGATGAAACTCAGTTATTTTTTTCGTTTTCATTAATAACCAAAAAATGGAAAGTTGGGGACCTTGATTATATTATTATCTTTTCCTTTCTTCATTCCTAAGCCAAACATGGGGAAACTATCTGCTTCATATAGCCCAAATGTTGTTGCTCACCTATTATGAGATTTGTCATGATTAAAGGTGGAAGGGGAAACGACAGGAAGCAGTGTATTTCCTGTCCTTCTGGGGATATTAATCAGAAATCAATGTATGCCAAAAGAAAAGTAAGAATACTTGTGAGTTGTGATAAAGATGCACAATTGACATTTGTGATAGAATGAATTGGCAGGAACCATGCATTGTTTTCTCTCCTCACTGGAGTCTACGGCTAGGTCCTGCTGTTCATTTGCTCCAGCGTTGGTCTGGGGATCAAAACTCTCTACTCATTCTTGAGGTGCTACTATATACTTTCACTGGCTGTTGAACTTCACATGTGTACATAAATAGTTCAAGGAAGTTCTCAGAAAAAAAAAAAAAATTTAAAAGTTTAAGAAAGCATCTTTACCTTGTGTCTGGATGGAAACTATATATGCTTAAATTGTTACTGCTTGATTTGCAGAGTGGACCGGATGTTGATCTGGCTCTCTTGCCTTTCAAGCCTATGGAAATGAAGGTTCTTGAATGCTCATTTCTCTCTGGCATAAGGTAGGGTTTGTCTTCTTTTCTTGAAACTGACACAACATTTTGATTTATTCATATTATTGTAATGTGGCAATCTTAACAACAACCAAATACCATAATAAGCACCAACCCATGTGGATTACACTCCACAGAACGTTTGAAAGTATAAATGCAAACCATAGGGATCAACCTCATGAAATTGTGAAATGATGGATGATTGGAGTGGAGGAAACCACTGGTTTTAGTGAACGTTTGCTGGGCGTATAGAGTTCTCTGACATGCTATGCTAATATCGTAAATGTATCAGCAGCCTTTGGGCTCCAAATGTGAGTAACGTGTGAAGTTGTGGCACTGACAGCTGTTTTGCATGTTTGAAAATGAGTATTATTTTTCCAGTCAGAAGGCATATCAGTTATATTGTTTTGTTTTCATTTTAGAAGGGCTTTTGTTTACAAGTTATCTGCTTTGTAACTACTAACTTGTCTTGACACTTAGCAGGCAACTTTCTACCCAAAAAAGAACACAAATTTCAACCAAAAAACAAGATTTAGCATTCTTAATATGTTAACTCCCCTTATCACTCTGTTGAACAACTCCTTCTTTGAAATGTTAAGCAACTTCTGAATTCATCTTAACTTCTTCTATCGGGATATTTGCTTTTTGTAGGTTGCAGAATGTTGAACCTTTGCTGAAGATATTGCAACCAAAAGTTGTTCTGGTAGTTCCATTTTGTTCTCTTTGTATAATCAAATTTTTTTTTTCCTTGTTTATATATTAGATTTCATCTCTTTAATAAGTCCCCTGTTATTTTCTGCTCAAAATAGCTACCTAAAGATTTGAAGCAGATTAGCTCTTTGAAATCAAATTCATGCTCGACCTTTCAGTACTGCGTTAATGAAACGTTACATATACCAAGCTTGAAGAACAATTCAGAACTAGAGATTGCAACAGACTTAGCTTCCCAGTTTAATTGGAGGAACTTGAAACAAGAAAATATTAATATGACGAGGTTAAAGGGAGAGCTCTGCGTAGATCATGGCAGACAACGGTTGTCCACTGGCAATCAAGAGTCCCCAGAGAGTAGACCGCTGGTACACTGGGGTTCACCTGATTTGGAGAAGCTTTTGGTTGTGTTATCAAACAAGGGCATCAAGGCAATGCTTGGGGATGCATTTGGTTCTGAATCAGAAAGTGCTTCTCTAGTACATGTCCATGATCCCAACCAAGCTCTTATAGAAATCAGAACAACAAGCACTGTTATTAGTACTGCTGATGAAAGTTTGGCTTCCATTATTTTTGAAGCTATAGGTAGTGTTCTAGATGGCGTTTAGATGAAGAGAATTTCACTTGTTTCATGCAATTCTTATCGGCCATGTTTGGTGACTAGGATTGGACTGGCTACATGCATAGTTTACTGTATGTACTATGAGATATTGCTACTTTTCTTTGCAGAGGCGACAGTGAAGGCGGCCAGAAGGATTTCTACCTTACTACCTCTCTTTGCTTTAGCAACTGGACAAAGGATTAGCTTCCATAAGTCCTTTCCTTTTTTCCAAAAATGTTTCTAATGCTTGCCGACAACAATTGGTCCAATTTTAGCAAATACAACATAAAGTTACTCTGGAAAGGCATCTTGGAATAAATAATATCCTGAAGTGGAAGGACTCCTTTAATACCTCGGATTTCCTGGACTGCTCAGAGGAAATTCTCTTCTTGGAAAGGTAACTTACTGCAGCTCCTATTGCAAATAGGGCCCCTATTTCCATCCTTTCCCCAGATTTCCTCTAATATTGCTGGTAATTTGTCTTAATAATTTGTCTCGGTAATTTTTCTGGAGAAAGGATGGACATAGGGCCCCTCCTATTGCTTGGAAGGAAATCTGTTAACCTTGCAGCTCTTGCAAAATTGGGTTGGAATGTTCTTAATTGCCTCAAAAATGGTGAGTTCAACTTGTATGAAAAATTTATTAGTTTCATCACTCCTTTTTTGCTGCTCCTGGAAAGCAATTTCGGAGGCTAGAGATCTACTTTGTAATGGTAATGAACCGTTGGTAATGGTGAGCTTATCTTTTCCTGGACTCGTATTTGAGTCCTTTTTCCTCTATTCCATTCCTTGATGTCTCTCAGCAGAGTAATATTGATTGGGACCTAAAGGTTTGTAATTTATTCAAGATGGTCGTTGGAATGGGGAAGATCTTAGAAAAGCTGTGCTTTATCTTTTGGTCAAAAGAATATTGACTATTAAATTTCTGTCTAAGCAATTCCAGCAATATTTTGTTGTTGTGTTGTAAGTTGGATTGCTTAGACAGAGATTCGATTCAACTTGCTGGAATGAAAGCTCAATGTCCTTGTGAAAGCTCAATTTGATATTCGACTCAAGCCTTGTGAGTTAATATCAAGTATAAACCAAGTAACACCATCAGTTGTGAATTTACATACTTCAATCATGAAGACAAGACTTGGTCTTGTCGGGAAATTTTGGAAAAAGCCAAAGGAGAGAAATATTTTGAAAAAAAAGCCAAAATTGACAAAAATGCCCTTATTTATTTTTGGATTTCCAAAGAAATCTTTTATATTTACATATCTTTGGTTTGAAAGTTGATGAGTTTTTCTATCATTTTTGGATAAGTTTTGGTTTTTTCCAAAAGTGAAAGTCTTTTTGTGACTAAAACCTAAATTTACTTTCTTATTTCCATACCTCTAATACAGTCTCACTGGAAAGTAGCATGGGTTGAATTGTTTGGTGCAGATGAGCTTCTAAGATCTACAAAATATAAACTTTAAATCACATAAAAACATAAACTAGTAACTGACTCAATTGATTCATAAAATTGCATTTCTTGAATGGTTGACTCATATTCTAAGTATATCCTTTGCAATAAGTGACAACTCTAGATATTTAACTCCATGCAATTTCCACCATTTCAAAATGTCAAAGTTGGGAACCATTTTTTCAAAAAAGTTGGTTCGGCATCACTTGATTGAGATTATTTTACCTAATTTTCCACCAATTGCATTCTAAGTGGTACTAGTATTAATAGCTTCACTAGTAGAGCACTAGATTCATGAGTGGGTGGTGGTTGTGGGATATCGTACTCTTCATAGAGTTTCATTATAAAACTATCACATCATTCTTCTTCTTACTAGCATCTTTCGATCTTTCATACCGACTCTTCAAGACAAACTTTAAGTTGCCCAACTTGAATCAAGGATCAAGCACAAGTGCTACCAACAAAAGTTGGTTCACTTTATCTATGTTATCCCAATACATCTCAAATTTTTTCTTCATGCTTTATGTCATATCATTCAATACCCTGGCTTGGAAGTATGGGGTTCAATTTCCATCATATAATCTCTCATGACCAAATCCTCAATTTCACCTTTCATTGCAATCAAGTCATCAAAGGTGGTGTTGGAAGCCGGATGTAAAGAAAGACTCATCTTCAATGTGGCTCATAAAACATCTTTAGAAAGTTGACAAAAATAAGAGCATTGCTCCAATCTTCATCATTTTGTTAGACCTGGCAAAAAAGTCATATTTGCCATGTTCGTGTCAACATGCTTTTTTTAATACAAATTTATAAATAAATCCAATCCTAGACATGTATTTATAAAAAAAAAACTCAAACACTATTTAAACATAGAAACACATCCAAAATCAACCCCAAAGTCAACAATTGTATTTTTTTTTGGGTGTGTTTATAAAGTGTTTTGGGTGTTGGGTTTTTTTATAATTTCATCTCCCATCTTGGGTGTTTTAGTGAAACTCCCTTTTTTTAATTAGTTGACGTGAAATAACCCTTTAAATTAATGGGTGGAAAATAACCGATAGAAACACAACCCGTTACAATTCGAGAATGACACGACGCGAAAAAAAAACACACTCACACACACAAGCGCATGCAACCACACCCCCCAACCTCTCTCCCTCCCTCCCTCCCCACCCACCCCCCCCCGCCGCGCCTTACCTTGTGTCTGGATGGAAACTATATATGCCTAAATTTTTAACATATTTTATTTTAATATTTTTAACATATTTTATTTTAAAATAAAAGATTCTTTCTTAAACTTTGTCTGGAGATGGTTTCATTTTTAACATATTTTATTTTAAGTTTTTCATTGATTAAGTTGTATTAAAATTATAAAAATACCCCTCTTAATGAATACCAGCTAACGTTAGTTTAACTAGTGGCTACCTGTTTTCAACATGACCCATTAAGCCCGATCCAAGTAATATTTTGTGCAAATTTGTTTCGTGTCCGGGTTTATTCTACTAAATTAAAGAAAGAGACGTATCTGTTTTTTTAACTAAAAACTGAACAGTTGTAAATGGTTTCTTGGCTTAATTTTACCTGCCTTACTCTTTTCTCCTTCATCTCTTAACAAATTTCTTATATTTCTTTTATTAAATATAGAACCACTGCCCAGCTTCTGGCAAACTAAGCTTCAAGTTGAATAGTTAGTTACTTTGTTGATCAAGTTTCTTATATAACGGGATACTTCACTTGTTCCCTTTGGACAAAGTAGGATGAACCATACAGAGAAATATTCGAATAAGCTGGACCAACCAGCTAGCTAGTTTGGACTGCAAAGTTTGATTCTTTTTGGTGCATAGTCGTATAGTCATACAGTGCTTTGCTACTCTACTACAAAGGTTTTTTAGGTTTTAGACATAAATTTTTTTTCACTTTTGGAAAAAGCCAAAGCTTTTTCAAAAAAGACAAAAAAACCACTCAACTTTCACATCAAAGACATGCAAATGTATTGGATTTATTAGGAAATCTAAAAATAAATAAGGGCATTTTTGTCCATTTTTACTTCTTTTAAAATTTTTCTCTCTCCTTTTGCTTTTTCCAAAATGTCCCTTGCTACAAACAGGGACAAGGAAACTAATACCTGCTCGAGTGACATGGTGAACCATACAAAATAGGGTCAGGATTCGGAAACACACATTTTTGACACACATTATGACACACAATATGAATCATTAGATTAAAGCACATTCAATGGTTTGGATTTAATCTAACAAAATATATCTAAATAACCAGCGATAAAAATTAAAAATAAAAATAAAAATAAAAAGTCCTAACTGCCTTACAAAAACAGCATAGTAATAGCCCATTCTTCTCTCTTGCAAGGTTCTCACGAGCTGGTGTTCAAAAACTTCATTCATACGGTAGCCCACTTGTCATTGCCATTCACCCCAATGTCATCAACCTTGCAGCACATTGACATGTAAGAGCTTCTTCCGAGAGTTGTTGCACTTGTGCCAATTCAAGAATAATGAACACCAAAATATCCTTATTTCTTATTGATATCTAGACAATCAAAATTGACAAAAACAAAGCAATAAATCCAAAGAAAACTAAGCTAAAGTAATTTTAGGGATGAAAAAAAATATGCAATTAATCCTTATTTCACAGCTTGGATTGCAAATTAAAATTTTCTTGCTGCACATAAAGACAAGAACAAGATTGGGTTGTTTCTTTGGTTCATGCACCTACATGTGCATTTGGGACAAAATACAATGTAAAAGAGGTTGTTGTGAACAGACCAAAAAAATAGGTCCAAACCCCATCAAAGAAGTCTCATAATCGACAAGTAATTGATCCATGGAGGCAGCTGCTGGGTTCCAAGTGCCAATTGGTGCAAAGAGTTCATTCAGAGCCCAATTGACTTGTCCATTGAAAATTCAATTGGCAAACAATTGGTTCAAGTTTTCAAATACACAAATTCCGGATTAATGGGCTCAAATCCAAAAAACCCATTAATTCCCCAAATCCTAAATCAAAGCCTAAGTTGTACAAAACCACATAAATCTTCATCATCAAAAACTCATATTTGAACTATGTTGGTTTGATTTCGCCTAGGGTACGTAGGTAGTCTGACATCCCACTAGATGCAACCACAATCAAATTTGAATCCTTGGTTTATCCTAACACCAAATCTCTATTCAAACATCCACCACTAGAAATCTCAAATAAATCCCAATGAACTGATGTTCATCATAAAGGATTGTAATTAAGAGATATCACTATCTTGAATGGGTTGAACTAAATTAATAAAAGCCTTTATTTCCTTCAACAACTAGTCTTAGAGCAAAACAAAAATTAGAAACATAGAATAAATGAAAATTAACTAAGCCACTTTCATAGGGATCTCCATTGCATTTAGCGTATGCAACAAGCCTTTAAACTTCTAGGTTGCCCTAGTGGATGAGTTATAGTCTTGTGGATTTACAGTGATGATACCCACAAACATCGAAATGTGAAGTTAAATTATCAAACTTAAAAATTATTTCAAATGCCCAACCATCATAAAAAAGAATAAAAAAGCAAGAAAAATCTGAATTTCAACTCATGGCAATTTTTAAAAGAGCAAACACATTTTGAAAACCAATCCCAACTTAAAGTCGAAGACACTTATAACCATTTAGTAAAATTTTCATTTTTTTCCTTTGGTGTAATGTGGACCAACACACTAACCCCATTATTTCAATTATTGTCAAATTTCATTGCAAATAACAAACCAAGGCATATATATATATATATATATATATATTAATAACTTGGTGACCATGCAATGTTCAGTTTCGTCCCTTAAAAAAAAAAAAAAATAAAGGTTTCTAATTAACCCGTGTAATGAGTTTTAGGCCAACGACTCTCAAATATTGTCCTCAATGTTTCAAAATTAAATCCTAAAACATCTACAATTTCTAAATCCTACCACAAACTTAAATAAAATATTGTCCTAAATATTTCAACATTTAAAGTATGACGAATGCGAGAAATTAGATAGGGTAAGATAAAGAAACTTCTTACCTGAAAATTGCATTTCCAATTTCACTTTGAAATTATTCCAACTATAAGCACTATGGTTTTTTACCGAGTTGGTCACAAGCCCGTCAGAAGCAACCTTAGCAGAAAGCCACTCTTCCAGAGTCTCGTCCATCGTCTGCACAAGTTATAATATATGGAAATTCCAAAAGAAAATAAGAATAGAAAACAATACTCAATGTTGATAGTTCATATCGTCGTTATGAACTGAGCCTATTGGAGAGCACCATGTGGCTACCAGAGACCAGGTCGTCATTATACCGACTCGGGCAGATCTATCAATAAAAGATACTCCTAGTCGAGCCCATCAAGAGATGCCGTGTGAACCAGTGGTCAAGAACTTGCACACCGACCCGACCACTGAGATACCTTGAGACAATAGACGTGTATCGATATTCTGACACGACTAGACCCCTGTCGAGTCAGTCACCCCATGAGCTCGAGTGCGAGCCTGGCGATGGAAAGGGATAAATTAATGTGCCTCACATCCAAAGCCAGGTGTCGCCTATCTCCTTATTCCCTGCTAAACAGCCTGGCGATGGAAAAGGATCAGTTAATGCACGTCACATCCAAAGCCAAGTGTCGCTTTGCCACTTGATCCTTGTTAGACAGCATCGTGATAAAGAAAAGTCATTTAATGTATTTCAATCCCACCATGGGGGGAGAGAGAGATAAATATCTCCTCCTTAGATATTTATCCCTCCTTCTCCCCCCATAAATACCCTTTGCTCTTCACATTTAAACTACTTCTGACTTAGTCATCGGAGGGGTTTCAACTAGGATACAAGCAGTTTGCTCATATTCTAATAATTATTTGAAGTGTGCAGATCATCTCCAGAAGATAGCTCAACCACGCGATTTGGTGTAAAGCCTTAAAACTTAACCTGAGTTGGGGCCGCTTGTACCACGAGAGGGACACCCAGTTTACACTAACGTAATCAAAATCCCAAGTAAAACACAAGAAACACTTGAAGAAACGAAAAGAAAACCTACAACTAAAAAACAAATACTCAGCAAAGTCAACCAGGATGAAAAACAAAGAACGAGTCATGAATTGCACTGTGCTCACCTGCACGTATGTGATCTAAATCCGAAGTGAATTTCATATGCAAAGGGTCCAAAGAGTCAAGGCACATGTAATTGGGAATATCATTCAATGGATTCATCTTTTTTGCATTTCTGTATTTCCGAATTCTCTCATCCTCTCATCCTCGTGTTTGAAATGACCAACGCCAGAGCCATGACCCAATTGAATAAAAAACTAATGGATCCAAACAAATCGCTAATCTTACACCTAGCAAGATTTTGATCCTTGCCTCCCTCTCCTCTGAATAAATAAATAAATAGGGCTTGTTTGGGAGACTGGGAAGAAGCATCTTCCATGTACTTCTCCAAAAAATCACTTAAAATGATTATTTGGAGAAGTGATTCTCCATAAAAGTGATTATTGGCTCTTTCAGAATCACTCTCAAATAAGCCCTAAAAGAACAAGTGTCTAGAGTAAAGAGATGCATTGGTTTCCAGAATAAGCACTTGCTAGCAACAATGAACAAACTGTAAAACAGTTTTTCATTGCTGATGAAGAAGAAGCAATCTCTGAATTATTTACAAACGGGTCAATAGTGCCAAAAATAGATCACAAGTTTCAGCA
>NW_007362540.1:45188-61074 GCF_000346735.1 Prunus mume
TTTTTCCACCAACTTTCATACAACCAGAGAAATATTAGAGGAAGCCAAGAATTTGCTGCTGCATTATTTGAGGAGCTTTTGAAGGTGTTCCTGTGAAGATTCTGAAGATCAAGTCCATCGGCCAAATTGGTTTTATGACAATAATTCTCTTGTTTATATTTTCTTCTGTCATGAACTAATTTCCCTTGCTAGGGCTACGATGTAGCCTAACCATGAATACTCAATTTTTATAGTTATATTAATTCCTTATTATTATCCCATGTTGAGTATTTGTTACTGTTCTTAATGATTTAAATATCTAGCTAATATTTAATTGATGATCCAAGCGGAGACCGAGAGGAGATGTTTGGTGTTTGCTTCTTGTAACAAATACCATGACTTGAATGAGTGCCCGAGAGGGACTAACATGACTCATGCAGTTTTCTTGTAGGTTCTCATAGAACTTAATGGGTTCTTAGTTTTCTAAATCCGTTGCTCGAGAGAGAATGGGTTGTTAATTGAGAATACTTTTGGTTGAGCCCGAGAGGGGATATCGAATGAATTAGGAGAAACCAACTGTCAACAGGGATAGTAATTAGGGTTAATTGGCTATAAGAATTAAGTAGAATTGGTTATGGTGAAATCGGATACTCTAGTGTCTCATCATCTTAATTTTCTATCGTTAATTAAATTGTTATTTTTCATAATTGTTTTAGTTTTCTTGAATTAATCAATCTTCTTAATTAACTGTTCAAATAAACTTTTGAATTAATCATAATTGGTAGTTAATAGGAAATTACAGTATTCGTGGGAACGACACTCTACTTATTTCTATATTACTTGTATGAATTGTGCGCTTTCAATAATTTCACAACAATGTGGTTCAAGCAACAATGAAAAGTCAGATGAGATCCATTTCTAACAAGAAGCATCAATTCTCTCTAATCGACAAGATCCAACTGATCTGCTTGGTGTTGCTGGACCAGGAAATGGAGTCGGAGAGAAATATTATCTTCAAAACAAGGGTTCAATTCAAACGAGCATGAAAAAGAAACGAAAAGTATATATTAAGTTGGTGCACAAGGAATGGATCTACCTCTATAAAATACTTCTCAGGTGATTCTATGCACCAAAATACCGCAACCAGTACTATTGGTCGATGGGTTATACTTATACATGAAAGTTATTATATCTAGTCTAATATGAATTAATAGAAAAGATTTTTATAACATGAATAGGGCATCAACGCATGTTTACATCTGGCTTGACTCTTATTTATTGCAACATTTTGCTCTTCACAATTCAATGCTCAGTTATTTTTTATTGTTAGTATAAAAATTGTATTGTCATTTCCTAGACGCGCTAGCATAGGCTGGGAATTAGTGTATGAATGTTGTTTAATAGAAGTTTTGGCGCAACACGTTCAACTCCGGATTTTCAAAGCATGCCTTGATCGATATGAGAAACTTATTTTAGGTAAATCATGATGTAATCATGCATTCATTATAGGATTCCTAGTTGAAGTTATTTTCAATCAAGTATTTTTATGTTAATCTTATTTTTAATAGGATTAAATTTTATCTCTTAAAGTCAACTGACTTGAGTACATTGATTTGACACCCGTTACATGGGTCTTGTAGAAATCTTTATAAAGTTAGCATTAAAAATAAAAAAATAAAAATAAAAAAGTGAAAGTGGTGACCTCTGCATGCATTCTGTATGTGTTAATTCTATGTTCTTGGCTTGCTTTTGGTTGGACTTTTTCTTTGTTATTAAGCAAATTTAGTCATATAACACGAGATTGGGCTTTAATATTTGCTCATTTGATGCACTTTATTTCATACAAATACTGTTTATTCTCCATTTTATAATCCATGTGTTTGATTAAACCTTTGTGATTTGATGTGCCATAGATCCTGAAAGGCTTTGCTTCAAATGCTTCTAGATAGATATTGGTATTGGCTTTGCTTGTCTATCCATATGCATAGTGTTGGCACGTACTTATGAATTTTTTTTTTTGACATGTATGAAGGAGGAGTCTTGGTATAATGTTAAGCATGGTCGTTGGTGTTTAATTATGGTCTTTTTATTTTTGTGTTTTAGTTTATACCCCTATTTTTCATCTTCTTGGGCATTACATTGGTGATTTCTTTATGCCTTTATATTTGCTCCCTTGTGTATTTTCCTTGCCCTTTGGATTTCCTGACAAAAAAGGGGAGAGAGAAATGACTGTGTGAAATTATGATAAAAAGGGACAGAGATTGTGTTGTAGAATTAAGGGGGAGTGGTGTTGTAAATTTGTTTTGAATTACATTTCTTCACCCACATGCTTCACTGGTTTTGTTGTTTCATAATGTGCAGGAATTCAGAGCTTCGAGTTTATAGTATGATTTCGTTTGTTAAATCTCATGCAATTTCTTTTGAGTTGTAATAGGTGTTTTGTCTAGGAAATGCCAAAGGAGGAGATTGTTAGTATGAAGATTGTACTGTCATTTCCTAGACGCTAGCATAGGTTGGGAATTAGTGTATAAATGTTGTTTAATAGAAGTTTTGGTGCAACACGTTCAACCCCAGATTTTCAATGCATGCCTTGATCGATATGAGAAACTGATTTCTGGTAAATCATGACATAATCATGCATTCATTATAGGATTCCTAGTTGGAGTTATTTTCACTCAAGTATTCTTATGTTAATCTTATTTTTAATAGGATTATATTTTATCTCTTGAGATTCTTTCCTAGTTGGACTCTACTTTGTTTTAAAGTTAAAATATCCTTTTTATCTCGAACTTGGCAAGCACGTCCTAGTTTTTTTCATTGTTTTCATATTGCTATATATCCTTTCCTTTTATAAGGAGATGGTATTGGAAGGTATAAGGAAGGCATGCATAAAAGCTGGCGCAATTAACAGAATCAATTCGGTTTTATGCAATAATCAATCTTTTAGGCTTTAAAGCAATTCCCTTGACATAAGGAGAAGATGTGTATACAGATGGCGTGACCTTCTTGGTTTTTTTTTTGCGAGAGAGCTTTTCCATATTTTGTTTGAGCATCTGTGTGTTTTTTTATTTTATGTTCAGCACATTTCAGGATTGATAAGCCATATCAATCCTGCTACCGAAGTTTATTTTTGTTTATTGATTATAATCTTAAATTGGCCTATTCACCCCCCTCTAGGCTTTTTTAGTCATCCTATAAGTAATTTCAATGGAGTTAATGAATATGGGCAAAGTGATATGGAGAATTGAGTTTCAAGAGGTAATGTGTTACAAATTGAGTTTCAAGAGGTAATGTGTTACAAATTGAGTTTCAGGTGGAAAAGTGAGATTCAAATTGAGTTTCAAGGGCCATATAAATAATTAAGCCTTTTTATTTATTTATTTTTTTGGACGAAAAAGGCCTTTTTAATTTTATGTTCTACTATTTGTGCAGAAAGGGCTTCTTTGTGAATGACCGATGCTTGTCTGATACGTGATATTTTTAATGTAGCTGCCTTCATATGTGGGGCAAACAACTTGGAAAGAATGACTATCCTCCAATTTTCTTAGAAAAATCATCAACAAGAAAACAACTTGGAACTTGGACTTTGATTGACATGGAAGATGCACTGGTATCACATATCAGCTGCCTTAAAAATCAAAAATGATATTTCAGTATAAGAAGATCTTCGCTTGAGGACGAAACAACTTCGGAGTCAATGTAGACTTTAAAATACACAAGGTCTTCGCTTTTGTTTCATTTGTGGAAATCTCTCTTCGATGTACAGAGGGGTTTGGATAATTTGTGTTGTGTGGTTATGGCAGCTTATAAACCTGTCATTTTGTGCAATAGCGAGGGCCCTAGAGACAGTTAAGAACGGTGAAACATGATTTCTTTGTGATTGTAACCCAAGAGAGTTCTCCCTTGGCTATGGCTAAACTTATCCAAGACCCGCAAATTGCGTAGAGAATGGGCATAGAAGCGCAACAGCGCATGTGACAGATTCATTCTCTACAAAAATATTTGGTCAGCATTTGAACATATCAATACCTTGTTGACGTTTGCTTGGACGAAAGAAGACTCAAGACTGCATGACCTGGCAGCATAAGTTGTTCAATTGAATCAACTCAAAGACTGATATATAGGGTAATGCTAAGCTTACCACATTTTTATACCATATTTTATTCATCCGATGTGCATCTTTTTAGTGTTTTTGCTGTGATTTCTCACTGATTATTTTTGGGAAGCTCTCAAAGTTGAAATTTGTGACCCTTGATTTCAAAAATTTAGAAGGTTCTTTGCCGAGAAACGTTATTATAGTAGTTGCCTTCTTGTGGGGCAAACAACTTGGAAAGAATGACTATCCTCCAATTTTGAATTTTCTTAGAAGAATCATCAACACAAGAAAACAACTTTGAACATGAATAGGAAGTCAATGTATAATGTTAGATCAGGCTTGACTGGCACTGAAACGACCCGACCCAATTTCCGCTTTGAAATCCGGGCCGAATCCTGTTTAAAACTGACACCTGGTAACTGTGGGTCGTAAATGATCAAAAGGCCCTGAAAAACAATAACACAAACCCTAAGGCCCTAACTCGTGGTTGCGCCTGGAAATTGTAGGCTGCCTACGTACCCTTTCTGAGGGATCAAGCCACACATAGTTCTTTCTTCTGTTCCTGATCTGTAACTGAATTGTTTATAGTAAAACTGCTCTAGGGCTGACCATTCTGGAGTATCCGGGACCCCGTTTTACGATCCGTCAAATACTATACGATCCTGGGAAAGTCTAGATTAACATACTTGGAATTAACTACGATACTCAAAAGACAAAGATGAGTTCTTAGAAAAATCATCAACAAGAAAAACAACTTTGAACTTGGACTTTGAGTGATTAACATGGAAGATGCGCTGGTATCAGTTATCAGCTACCTTAAAAATAAAAGGAAATAGTCAAAACATATTAATTCAAGTTTCAATTCAACAGGGATTCTGTTTACCACATATATCACAGTCAAGTCCTCTCCTGGTGGCCCAAGGGTTTCAATATCAATAATTTGCATTTTGTGGTTGTGTTTGCCGACTTCTCAATTTGCAGTGATTTTTGCATCCTTTTCAACCACGTTTGCTCTTATATATAAAAATATACATGTGAGCAACGGCACATACACAAAGCAACATGCTAGTGCAAGCTTATAACCTAATGGCTCATGCTTTCCTTCTCTTCCTTTTATTCCCTTACATTATATCCACAAATATTCATGACTGCAAACAAACTGAACGCAGCTCCCTTCTGTCCTTTGCCTCCACTCTCTCTTCTCCTCCTTTAAATTGGACATCCATTGATTGCTGTCGTTGGAAGGGCATCACTTGTGATCAAGATGGTTGGGTCACCTGTTTGCTCTTGCCTTCCAAGGGGCTCAAAGGAGGTATCTCTCCCTCTTCACTTTCAAATCTCACGCATCTCACCCACTTGAACCTTTCCCACAATTCACTATATGGTTCACTTGAAACTCAGCTCTTATTGTCTTTGAATCGACTTGAGATCCTTGATTTGAGCTATAACTGTCTTTCTGGAGAGCTACCACTTTCTCTACCATCCAACAATATCCGAACTGTGGATTTGTCCAGCAATCACTTCTTTGGTGCAATTCCATCTTCATTCTTCCAACAAGGAAGCAACTTGACTAGTTTCAATGTCAGCAACAATACCTTCACTGGGTATGTTCCGTCCTCCCTTTGTGTCCATTCCTCTCCCTCCCTTAGGCTATTAGATTTTTCGTCCAATTTATTCAGTGGCAACCTTGCTCCTGGGCTAGGGAAGTGTTCCAAACTGCAGGTTTTTCATGCCAGTCACAATAACCTCTCAGGATTATGGCCAGAAGATATCTATAATGCTACCAAACTTGAAGAAATTTCATTACCTCTCAATTCACTACATGGGGCCATTAGTGATAAAATTGTCAACCTCACCAATCTTGCCATCCTTGACCTCTCCTTTAATCATTTTGGCCGCGAGCTTCCTCTCAATTTGGGGAAGCTCTCCAAGTTGAAGTTTGTGAACTTTGATTTCAACAATTTAGAAGGTGTTTTGCCCCCATCTTTGATGAATTGCACAAACCTTGTAGAATTGCATTTGGGATTCAACAACTTGGAAGGAGATATCTCCATGCTTGATTTCTCAAGACTGAGTCAACTTACTAAACTCGACCTAAGGATGAATTGGTTCACTGGTACGGTTCCAGTAAGCCTTTACTCATGTAGGTCCCTAAAAGCCATTGGATTGGCTGCAAATAATCTAGATGGACAAATAGAAGCTGAGATTCTTTCATTGCATTCCTTGTCCTTCCTTTCGCTTGCTTTCAACCGATTCACCAACCTCACTGGGGCAATGAAGATATTGATGAGTTGCAAAAGTCTTCACACACTCTCGCTTAGTGATGGCTTTGTGGGTGAGGGAATGCCATTGGATGATGACATGGTTGATTTTGATGGATTCCAAAATCTTCGGTTATTGAATTTGGCTGGTTGTAAGCTCACTGGTCAAATACCTTTATGGTTATCAAAGCTCAAGAATCTAGGGATGTTGGCACTGGGTTCAAATCAAATCACAGGGCCAATTCCAAGTTGGTTGGGGACTCTTCCTAGGTTGTTTCATATAGACTTGTCAAACAACCGAATTTCAGGTGAATTTCCAAAGCAACTTTGTAGACTACCAAGGTTGCTTCATCAACCTAACATTGCATCACAAGCAGACCAATATGAATCTGAATTGCTAGTCTTTGGCCTCACCACAACTCAAACTTATCCATCGCGGAAATTGCTTTTGTATCCACCAATGATAGCCTTATCTAAGAATAACATTAGTGGTTATATACCTGCTGAGATCAGCCAATTGGTGCTTCTCCATCAGTTGGCTCTTGACTCCAACAACTTCTCCGGCATCATTCCAGACCAAATATCTAACCTAAAAAATTTAGAGATTTTGAACCTCTCCACAAATCACTTGTCTGGAATAATCCCATCATCATTGGTGAGCCTTAATTTCTTGAGGTATTTTAATGCGTCATACAATAACCTCGAAGGACCAATACCAACAGGCACCCAGCTCCAAAGCTTCAATAGTTCTGCCTTTAAGGGGAATCCAAAACTTTGTGGTGCCCCACTTCCAAATGAGTGCGGACCAAGTAAGGGCATTGATGCAGATAACAAGAACAATAAAAACGTGGGCAATGGACTTCATCAACTTCCGTGGTTTTATATTTTCGCTGCATTGGGGTTCATAGCAGGATTTTGGGTAGTCTGTGGTTCTTTAGTTATTAACAAGACATGGAGATATGCGTATTTTCGATTCATAGACAATCTACAAGATAAGCTCTATGTGGTGATAAGTTGATAACAGTCCACATCAACATGATGAAAAGAAGGCTTAGAGACTAGATATATATTATTAATATTGTACTTTTTATTTTGCATTTTTAGTTTGCTTTTCTTCTTTTTTTTCTTTTTTCAAAGTAACTGGACTCAAATTTAAAGGATATATGTTGTTCTGTTCATAAAGTTGTGGGGGAATTTGTACTTAGCTGTTGATTTGCCGCCCTAAACTTGTACCTATCTTTCTATTTACCCCTATCCTTTGTTTTTTAGAAAATTAAGGATATGAACTTTTATTTTTCACCAATGTGCCGTCTAAATCCTCAACATTTTATCCAATTTGCCATTAAATATGAGGGCAAATTGGTCAATTTGTACATTAAAAATAACTAAATAATGAAAAATAAAATAACATGAAATATAAAATACAAAGAAGTAAAAGAATTTTAATAAAAATCAACCCAACAACCCCACAAAAAAATTATAGAATAGTACAGTATCACCATGTCAGCTGGTGATACTTCCACTCAAAATTTGCCATGTGTATTCTTTTTTATAAGAAATAAACTATTTGTTCCAGCTGGATTTGAAACTCCAATTTTACCCTTTAAAATAAAATTAAAACAATTGATAGAAATACATAGAAAGTGAAAACAACCCCCTACCATGGCGATGCCACCATCATCCGCCACCCTCTCTTAGTCTTTCCATTACTTGATGTTAATTTAAATGTCACAGTATGGTTTAGGGTTTACTCGATGTACCTTTTATTAAAAATAAAAAAAAGCTTTTTTTTTATTTATCACAAATGGTCTTTTAGGTTTACAAAATTATCACGAATCGTCCTTCAGATTTTTGTGTGACACTAATAGTCATTCAGGTCATCATCTACCAATCAAAATGGTCCTTCTGTTAGTTTTTATCAAAACTGACGTTAAATTCACGTGCTCATATGCCTATTTTTTGAAATGATAATCTCATCATTCCACTACCCATTTCGACCAAACCCAACCCTCAGAACTATTTCCCTCCATTTCCTCATCGGTCCCTCCATTTTGGATCTCTAAACTTAGTATATAACCTTTTCCCTCCATTTCCTCCCCGGGCCCTCCTCTCTATTTGGGGTTCCAGTTTAGGGACCTACCTACTGAGGGGGAAAATGAGGCTTTTGAGGTAAAGTATGAGGGGCGAAGCGACAATGACGTTGAAGAGGAACAAGATGAAGTTGGGGAAGATCCATTGGATATGGACTTCATAGACAGTGACTATGAGCAAATAGGAGAAGCTGGAGATATTGAGATCGATAATAATATGTTTGAGGAAAATATAGATAATCCGATTGAAGAGGAGCCTGAAGAGATGAGTTTTGCAAGGGAGATTTCAGATCATGTGGAAAACTCTAAGGATTTTCATAGCAAACATGTGGGAACGATGAATCTGATGTGGATGATGAAGTTAGTAGCAAGACTTCTATATTTGATGTGCCATTGATAATGAATTTGTAGCACTTCTATATTTCATATTGATCCATGAGTTTGGTCTTTCTCTGGAGTTCTCCATTGTTGGTCTTTCTCTTGAGCTTGGATTGTTTCAATTCTTAGAAATTGGTTATATACTATAGGGGCTCCAAAATGGAAGGACCTAGGAGGAAATGGAGGGAAATAGTTCTGAGGGTTGGATTTGGTCGAATGGGTAGTGGAATGATGAGATTATCATTTCAAAAAACAGGCAGGTGAGCACATCAATTTAACTTCAGTTTTGATAGAAACTAACAAAATGACCATTTTGATTGGTAGATGATAACCTGAAGGACTATTAGTGTCACACACAAATCAGAAGGACGATTCGTGATAATTTTGTAAATCTGAAGGCCCATTTGTGCCATAAATCTTTTAAAAAATGTCACAATAAATGAGTATTTCAATATGATAATGATTAAGGCCTCTTTGTTTTAATAAGGACCCATTTGCAATAATTAGATATCTTGCAGGGGCTTCCATGGGTTCAAGAGAAGTTGTAGTTTTAGGGGAGAGAGGAAGGACCGGTGGAGTGACCAAATTGGTTATAATACCTCCATGTCTAACACATACAACATGATTGAAAGACTTTCTATGGGTTTGATGCTTGCAGGATTGAGTAAATTGCTATGCATGTTATAAACAAATTGAAATGGGATTTGGGTCTTCTTCGCCGTATTGTTTGTGGAAGAAAAGGGCTTGATTTGGCACAATTGGAGAAAAGGGCAATGATAAGATGTGATCTGATTGCAAATATACAAAGACAAAGGAATGGAATAAGAGGAAGGGGAGGCAGAGTGACGGCAGAGGATTGAGTGCGAGCGATTGTTGCTGGGACAATTTCTCTGCTAATTTTTTTTTTAATTTCAAAGGTTTAAATTGGAGTTTCAAATCTAGCTAGAACAAAAAATTTAATTTCTTATAAAATAAAATAATACATATGGCAAATTTTGAAGGGAAGTCAACTGACGTGGTGATACCGTACTACTCCACTCGCACAACTTTCTCTCTCTCTCTCTCTTCCTTTCCTCCTCCCCAAATTCCATCCAATTCCACTAAGCCACTACCCTAATTCCAACACACTAAGAGTTTTACCAGTTGAAGCAATACACATTTGTTATTTTAAATACCCATTTGACTTGGCCATTGATAGGCTAAGAGACATAGAGAAAAACATTTTGATCATGTTTATGGATGATATTTCCACCCTCTCTGTCCTATTCCTTCACCCACCTTATCCTCAACATTTTAAAGACAAGTTTACCCCTTTATAAAATGACTTCTAAAGACTTACATAACCCACCTAAAAAAAGCTAGAAACTAAACATATTTGAAGAATTAATCCAACATGGATGCTAACAACTTTAAAAAAATTAGATTAAAATATTAAAAAACATTAAAAACTATTGTAAAAAACCGCCAACATCACCCACCCGTCCAGGAGTTCTCCTGGCCTAGCAACCACCATCTTCCAAAAACCCAACAGCACCTACCAGCCCAACCAACTCTCAAGACACCTAACCCCAAACATATGAAAACGCCCCAAAATGATTCACACATCCCACCCATACTCTGCCGCCTCCGCCCACATCCACAACTTCTCAACCCCATTCTCGCTCTAGAAGAAGGACCAGTGGTGGTACCAGATCCTTGAATCGGGATCTGAACGCATGACCCTCTAGAACCACTTCTTCTTCGTCATCTATGTCATGGGCCTATCGCCACTCCCCTCCCACAACAAACCTATCGCCAACCACCCTCTCACAGCAAACTTATCACCAAGTCCTAGACCCATCCTATCCCCCAGCCTTGCCCCCTTAGGCGCAGACCCATCCCATGCTCCAACCTTTGCCCCATGAGATCTAACCCCCAGACCCAAACTCATCCCTCCCTTCCTCTAAGGCAGTGACAACATACCCACCCCCACCCATAGAATACAGCCCGCAACCTTATCGCCAACCCCCTCTCCCAACTCTATCTCCTCCAGCAACCCTATAAACCCTAAAACCCTAGACAAAAGTGATCCCCACATGAGATCCATTCCAAACCCTAGCCGAGACCCATCCCCAGCCCTTGCCCCTAAGACCCAGACCCATCCCATCCCCCAGCCTTGCCCCCCCAAGCGCAGACCCATCCAATGCCCTAACCCTTGCCGAGTGAGATCCACACCTAAACCCAGACTATGCCCCCCTTCCTATCGGGCGGCAACAATAGACCCACCCCCACCCAACCTGTGAGAGAGAGAGAGAGAGAGAGAGAGAGAGAGAGAGAGAGAGAGAGAGAGATTTTCAATTTTTATTTTATGACTATTACTTTAATTTTCTATTATTTATTTTTAACATACAAAATGACTATTTTACATTCATATTTAACGGCAAATTGGATGAAATGTTGCGGATTTAGATGGTAGGGGGAAATTGGCGGAAAAAAAAAGTTCATATCCTTAATTTTCTATTATTTTTAAAATAAAATAAAAAGGATAGAGGGTAAATCAAAAGTTAGGTACAACTTTAGGGGGCACATCACTAGTATACCCAAGAATCAATTTACAATATTGACTACTTATTTTGTGCGATCTTCTTTAACGGTATCTATAATTTGATGTGTAGGTGAAGCTAAAAGACTAATTGTTGATGTGGCTGTTGAACTTGTATCACATGAAGTTCACCATGACAAAAATCAATGCTTTGAGGGGACCGTTTCTGGTGTGTGTGCTTTATCTATTTCAATTTGATGTTTGATATTATGTATTCATGGTATCTGTGTAAAATAGTAGTGGGGTTTACTTGAGGTTGGATTGTGTACGATACAAAACATCGAACGAGAGTAACTATGTTTTTATTTTTCATATGTAAGTTTGTTTGAAAGTTGAATGAAATATTTACATGATGACCCATTTTACAATAAAATCACTACTACAAAGAGTGAAAAAGACGACCAGAAAAAAACGATGGTTTAATGAAAAACCGTCGTTGTTTTTGAAAAGACGACGGTTTTATAAACCCGCCATGAAAGAATAACTTAAACACCTAAAAAAGGGGGATGCCAATGGTTGTTTTGAAAACACGACACACCTAATTTAAAAAGCGATGTCTTATTGAAAAGGTTTTCCTTAGAGAAAACTCGGAGCCCAAAAACAACAGCAGAAGGTATGAATCAACCGATGTAGAAAGTAAAGACGACGGTTTAAAGAAACAGCCGCCGTTTTTTATCCTCAATAACCACGACCAAGTTTTCGTATCTGGCGTCGCATAATTTCAAAAGAATCCACGGCGGTACATTAAAAAAATACCGTTGTCTTAAATAAATGTACAACGACGTAAAATATAAATTTATCGACTTATTCCTCATCAGATGGAACTCTGTTCCTCATCATAATCAGACCACAGAAAGACACAGATTTGCCTCTAAAATTTGACGACGGTAGCCACAAATTTGCATTTAGAAAGGCAATTTTTTGGAAGTTGATGATGTGTGTGTGTTCGTGTCTTTCAGATACACAAACGCACACACACATCAACATCCAAGCAATTGCCTCTAAAATTTAAAGACGGCAGCCACATATTTGCATTTAGATAGACAATTTTTTGAACGTTGGTGATGTGTGTATGTTTGCGAATCAGAGACACAAACATACACACACACCAACATCCAAATAATTGCCTCCTAAAAGGTGAGACAGAGGGCAAGAAGAAGTTGGAACCCTAATTGAAAACTGAAACTGAAAGAAATCGTGGAAAAAAACTCAATTTTAAACAAAGAATAATAATGACTACAGTTCACCAAAAAACCTGCCATGTTAACTCCTAACTAAACACGACCAACTATTATTATTCAGTGTCGTATAATATATATTATCCACGTCGGTATATTATAGAAAAACGACGTTTTAAATCAATGTACCATGACGCGAGAGATTAATTTATCGACTTATTATTTTTTAGTGTACTACGACAATACCTACAACGCCGTGTTATTTTGGTAGTATCTTTCTTAGTTTGGTCTGTTCTCTTTCTGCAGGACTTGGATAGTTCAAAGCATTGGCAATGTCTTCATCATATCTCCCAGCAACTACTGATTCGATTGTACAGGCTTTAGAGGCCAAAGCCCCATCTGAGGCCGTTTCTATTCTTTATCGCATTCTTGAAAACCCATATTCTTCTTTTGAAGCTCTACGGATAAAGGAATAGGCTATCACAAATCTGACGGATCTTCTTAGACAAGAAAATTGGGTTGAGGCCTTTCTTTAACTTGATTCCCAAGGCAAAAACTGCAAAAATTGTACGTAGTATTATTGATGCAGTAGCTAAAGTACCAGGCACATCTGATCTTCCGATTTCCCTTTGCAAAGAAATGGTGAAGTGGACTCGTGCTGAGAAGCAAACTTTCCTTCGACAGCGAGTGGAGGCCAGGCTTGCATCTCTTTTGATGGAAAGCAAGGAGTATTCAAAAGCACTAAGTCTCCTATCAGGCTTGATCAAGGAAGTGAGAAGGCTAGATGAAAAGCTTCTTCTTGTAGACGTAGATTTGTTGGAGAGTAAGCTCCATTTCTCTTTGAGAAAGACAATGTGTCTTTGAGATACACCAAAACGCATACATCATTAACATCCAAATTATTGTCTTTGAGATGTGAGAGAGAGTGATGATGCATGTGTGTCTGTGAGAGAGGAAGACGAGCCTCCAGAAGAACTTGGAACCCTAAATGAAAACTGAAACTGAAAGAAAGTGTCATATTTATACAATAAATCTTTAAAACCCACGGCAGTCCTTACACAAAAACCACAGTTTAATTGTAAACATCCACGTCGGTTAGAATCCACGTCATATATTATAATAAAATCCACGTCGGTATGTTACAAAAACACGACGTGTTAACTCTATGTACCATGACACGAGAGATTAATTTATCGACTTATTATTTTGGAGTGTACTACGACGGTACCTACAACACTACTGTCGTATTTATTTACCACGTCCTAAGTTTAAATTACTGTCGTAGTTTTTCTATTTATACATCTGCCTTCTCTGTAAACCGCCGTCTTATTTTTATTGCTTTTTAAAATTAATTAATTTTTCTTTTATTTTGGTAATATCTTTCTTAATATCTATCAGAAAGAACTACTGCCAAGCTGGGCCCTCTCCTTCCTCTTGTTCTCAAGCTCTTGCACAACCACAGATCAATATTTAATAGGAGCAATATTTAAAAGGCAAATCTCTACTGATCAGAAAATATAAATCAACAAAGTGTATAACTTAAACATAGACGTTGGTTAACAATAAAGTGAGGTCGTATAAACATAATTAACCACAACGCAATATGAAAAAACCGACATTGAAGAAAATATCGTGGTGGAATTATATATAAACACGACATTTTATGAAAACTAAGGGTCGTTAAAACAATTTACTAGGGTGGTGGAAACATATACCGACGTTTAATATGTAATACTAGGGTGCTTTCTATTAATCGCGTCATTTTACGAAACGGTATGTGAATATATTAAACTTTTCGTCTACCTGACTTACACTTGCACTGTTTCCAAACCCGAGAAAAAAATTCTATCTCCGAGAGAAAACTTTTCATCTTTTTTCCTTCTCAGAGCACTGTCGGTGTATCTCATCGTCTTCCTCTCGTCTTTGTCGTCGTCTCTGAACTTAAGCACCAAACTCCGAGAGAAAGCTTTCATTGCACGCAAAAGGTAATCATTTCTCACTATTTTTGTTGCTGTTTTCCATGCTCATACGGTTTTTGTTTTGAAAATCTTTTTACCTTTTTTCTGGCCAAAATCATTTTAATTCTTTCCAAGTTTGATAAAATATACAGACAAAGACGGAAAGTTTCCAACTTTGAACACAACTCTGTTTATTCTACTTCAACTAAATAAGACGACGGTAGCTTCTTATTTAAGTGGTTACATTTATAGACCACGACGGTTCGACAGTCATCCCAGCGTCGTCTGAAAGTTGTTCTAAGTTGTTTTTAAAATGACCGTCGTTTTTTTATTTGATTGTCTAAGATATATTCATTGCAAGTTCGATTTCTCTGAACCATGGTTTTTGTTTTTCCTAATTTGATAAAATACAAAAACAAAGAAAGAAGGGTTTTGAACAACTTCACTGTTTTTGTTTTCCATCTTATATAGATGACAGTATCTTCTTATTCACGTTGTGGAATTTTCAGACCACGACATGATATTACTATTAACGTCGTTTGAATTTAAATATCACGACGGAATATAAATATCGCCATAATAAGGTCTTATTACGTCTTTGTTATATTGAAATGAAAATCTAAAATATTTTCACCTGAATGTCTAGAATCACTTCTCTGTTTTTTGTAATTATATTATAAGACGTCGGTGGTTTAATATTGTCGTCATTTTAATGTATTAACCATGTCGTTGTTTAAGTACCATCGTTTTAAAGATTTATTACGTCTGATGTTATGTTATTGCATCGTGTGAAATGTTATCATACGTCGTGTTTTATAAATAACCGTCGTTTGTTTTCTTAATTTTTTTCCTGAGGAGCCAAAGTCAGGTCGAGGTATAAGCACAATGCCTTGTGTTGTGAAGAGAAAATATCAAAAAATCAAGCCAATTGTTGAGTACAATAAAAGGGGGAAAGCATGTGGCCCTGCACATACTAAGATGTAGTCCTACATTGGTGTGTTGGCACGCTCCAGAGTCCCACTTGTGGACAAGAAATGGGCTGAAATACCCAACGATATAAAAGAGCAGATTTGGGAAGCCGTTGACATCGCTTTTGTGGTAGGTCAAGGGGGCAAGAAATTGGTGTTATCTTCTACTGCCAAGAAATGGAAGGATTTTAAGTCTACACTAACGAGGCATTATATCCTTCCATTCATCAAGGAGAAGGAGAAATTAAGCCAACCCCCTGAATTATATAAATTCATAGAGAAAGCAGACCGGGATGCCTTTGTAGCTTCAAGGTTATCCGAACAATTTGTGTCTGTGCATTTTGAACAATCACAGAGGAGGGAGAAACTTGAGTACAATCATCGATTGTCTCGAAAA
>NW_007362540.1:67737-79353 GCF_000346735.1 Prunus mume
TGATGGATTCAATCCCCACAGTTCTCTAATTAGCAGATATAGTTGTTGGCCAGTTATCTTAGTTAAATATAATCTCCCTCCATGGCTGTGCATGAAACGAAAGTTCATGATGTTGACCTTATTGATTTCCAGTCCTAAACAACCTGGAAATGATATAGACGTCTACTTGGAGCCTTTGATTGATGATTTAAAATCTTTGTGGGATGAGATTAGAGGAGTGTATGATGCACATAATGGAGAATACTTTACACTCAAAGCTGCATTAATGTGGACAATTAATGATTTCTCCGCCTATGGAAACTTATTTGGTTGTGTCGTTAAAGGATATAAAGCTTGTCCAATATGCGGCGATGATACACCTAGTCACAGGTTGAAAAATAGCCACAAAATTTGTTACATTGGGCATAGAAAATGGTTACCAATCAATCATCCATATAGGAGGCAACGTGCAACTTTTAATGGGAAACCTGAATATGGCATGCCTCCTGAGCCATTAACCGGAGAAGAAGTGCTGCATATGGTTGAAGATGGTGACAGAGTTTGTTGGAAGAAGAAATCAATTCATGTGAGGCATGTCCTAGATGTTATGCACATTGAGAAGAATGTTTGCAATAGTATCATTATTACATTGCTGGAGATCCCTAGAAAAAATAAAGATGGGATTGTTGCTCGATTAGATTTATTGAACATGAGGGTCAAAACTGATTTGCAACTCGAGTGTGGAGAAAGACGTACTCATTTGCCTCCCGGGCCTTGGAATTTGTCAATAGTAGAGAAGAGAGAGGTTTGCAATTCCTTCTATGGTATGAAGGTCCCTAAAGGTTATTCTTCAAATATAAAAAATCTTGTATCTTTACAAGATTCAAGACTTCTTAGCCGTAAATCACATGATTGTCATACCTTAATGCAACAATTGCTCCCTGTGGCAATTCGTTCTGTTTTGGAGAAGCCTGCAAGGTATGCAATAACTCGTTTGTGCTTCTTCTTCAATGCTATATGTGCAAAGATAGTATATGTTTCCAAGCTAGATAAGTTGGAAGAAGATATAGTACTTACTTTGTGTTTGCTTAACAAATACTTTCCCTCTTCATTCTTTGATATCATGGTTCATCTACTAGTACATCTTATCAGAGAAGTTCATCTATTTGGGCCAGTATATTTTAGATGGATATATCCGTTTGAAAGATATATGAAAGTGCTAAAGGGGTATGTTCAGAATCGTACTCGTCCCGAAGGTTGCATTGCTGAGCGGTATATAGCTGAAGAAGCTGTAGAGTTTTGTACCGAGCATTTATCTGATGTTAGTACAGTTGGAGTGCCTTCAAGCCAAAAGATGGGAGTTTCAAAGCCATTATCAGGTTTATCAGGTTGCACAGTGAGCTTAGTTGATCGGGACCTGTTGAACCAAACACATCTATATGTCTTGGAGAATACAGAAGAAGTCCTACCTTATATCGAGTACGTATGAGTTTTATTCTTTAAGTTTCCATTTTAAATTATTTCTTATGTTTATCTTATATGTTTGGGACCATAATGCTTGAATTTTTTGTGTCATGTAGGGAACATATGATCCACATCAAGACCGCTTATCCAAAATTTAGAAAGAGAACAAAGTGGCTGCAAGATAAGCACAATAACACTTTCATTCAATGGCTACGCTTCAAGGTATATGTTATTGAATAACATATTGGACTTTTAATTTTCTTCTTTCTATGCCAATTCTCTCAAATATGGGTTTCTATGGTGCCATTCAAGAAATTTGGGACCTTGACTACCAAAAGTTTACAATCCCAGTCTTTAGGTATGATTGGATAGATAGTACTTTTGGTCTTGTAGTCAACGAACTTGGATTTACCCTTGTAGATTTGAGTAAAATTGGACATAGGAATGACCAATTTGTTTTGGCTTTTCAAGTCAAACAAGTATTTTTTGTTGACGACCTGATGCACCGTAGTTGGTCGGTAGTGTTATCAATGCCTAATAATGAATATAATGATGTTATTGGTGATGATGTCTTAGGTGATGTGAGAATTGAGTGTGAGCCATTTACTAGAGGGATGCCAAATGTTGACACATTTTATGAACTGGTGTGTGAGTTTGGGAGTCAAAATATTCGAGATGGGTGCGAAGATATATGGATTGAATGATGCTTATGTAATTTGTGAAATTACTTATGCCCTAAACGGCAGTGTATGACATTAATTTTGTAATATATTGTAATGTGATTTCTTCACTTTCATTAATTTTGTAATATATTGTACAAAAAATAATGGTTCAAGATTACAAACACGACGGTCTTGATAAAAATGTGAAAAACATACGTCTGTTTTAATAAAATTGTCATAAAAAATGACGTTTTGGAGCATTCAACGACCACAATATATTTAGCGATGTCTTAAAGCAACGTAACAATGAAGAACCACGACGCTATTGTGAAACAGTTATTAAGGATATCACGTCGGAGAAGCATAAAGAGCCGCCATGTAATTCCAAATAACACGACTCCAATCTCATAATACCGACATCTAAAAGACGAGATATCTAACCTGAACGTTACAAAAGACGACGTCTTAGACTATGAACTCGTCCGTATCAAATCAAAAATCGTCGTCTTAATTTTACCACGTCGCTTGTTCTCTCATAAACGCAGTGGGAAAGGATTAATTCACAACGGTATTTGAAATCCATTGGTAAATTTGTCGACGTTAAGATATATTTGGACGTCGTTCCTTTACAAAAACAACGTTATATGAATGTATCCACATCTCTTTTCTTATGGTCATGTCGTTAAAATGACTTTACACGGCGAATGTCGGATAAACCACGCCGTCTCATAGACATTAGACGACCATAATTTTAGTAATGATGACGTATAAATTCTGAAACACGGCTGTCTTTTACATGATAATGACGTTGTATATTGACTACAATGTCCTCATGTATAAATGAATGTGTTGTAAGTAATGACCCCAACATATTTTCCACATCGTTTATTTTCAGATCATGTCGTTAAAATAGTTTTACATGGCGATCGACTGCGAAACGTTGCCGTTTCAGATGCATTAGACGACGATTATATTTTAAAAGAGGACATATTAATTTTGTAATATGGCTCTCATTTATTTGGACCCGACGTTGTTTATTTAGTACAACTTCGTCTGTAGAAATACATGTGTCGTAAGTAATGACCCTAACATCTATTTCCACGTCATCATTAATGGAAAAATCGAAGTGGAAAGTTTATTTCACGACTGTTGTAACTGTGGTGACGTAGTAGGAATCAATAACGTCGTCGATTATGTATTTAAAGACGTCATAGTTGTATGTGTCGTGAAAGGCATATTTAACAGTTGTGGGTTTTAGTTCTCGTCGTTGTATGTATCTCTTGCGGCCATGTTCTGTTAAAATATGTCATACGTTGCCTTTTAAACGACGTTTGTTTGTTAGAATTGGTCGTCTATTCTTATCCTTGACTGTTTTTTTAGCTCATTTTTCAATACATAGACGTCGGTTATTATTTGTTACGGGGATTTATCGTCGTGGTTTGATTTTGGAAAATATGTCGGTCGATTTCACGACCATTTGAAAACCGAATACACGACGGTGAATTCCCGTTGTCTCTTGCCTTTTTTGTAGTAGTGAATGTTGAAAATGATAATTTCAAGTCGTCTTGGTCTGTGTACTCTGAGAGAAACAGGATTAGAAACATAGACCTGGCATAGGAATTTCATCAAACAGGGTACGACATAGATAATGGATGCTACACTGTGGGATTGGAAGATGGTTTATACATAGTTAAACAAACATATCAAGTTTTCTTTTCTTTCCTTTTCCTTATTTCTCAATTTCGTGGTGATCAACCGTCATTTAAAATCAGTGCATCGTTTGATTTTTTTTTAATGTCATTCAGTTTCCCAGGTATCTTTCCTGTTACTGTATATGGTGCTTTCCTACCCCCGACATATATTCTACGTCTTCATGCTTTGTGTGCATTTCTGCAGTGCCTTTTTGTTGCTATCTGCATGCTGGTCCTATGGCCATCATTTTATGTTTGATATTATGGATTCATGGTATCTGTGTAAAATAGTTGTGGGGTTTACTTGAGGTTGGATTGTGTATGGTACAAAATAGGGTTGGGCATTCAAACCGGTAACCTGGTCAAACCGCCCAAACCAAATTGATGATTTGGTTTTTTTTTCAATGTTTTTTTGGTCATCGGTTTGAACCTAAACCAAATTGAAATTTATGGTTCCCTATGCGGTTTGCAATATTCAAAACCATGGTTTAACCAAACCAAACCGATTGTATTAATTCTATTTTTTTGTCTCCTTCTTACGTGTCTGTCTTCACTCCCTTTCACCGTCTTCCTCTTTTTTTTTTCCTTCTTCTTCTTCTTCTTCTCTCTCCTCTTTTTATCCTCTTCTTCTTCTTCTTCTTCTTCTTCTTCTTCTTCTTCTTCTTCTCCATCTCTCCCTCCTTTTTTTCTTCTCCTCTCCATCTCTTTTATTTCTTCTTCTATCTCTCTCTGAAAACCAAAAAACTCAAACCGAACCAAACCAACCCACCAACCCGTTAATCGAAGTGGTCGGTTTTCATCAATTATGGTTTGGTTTCGGTTTCTAATACTCAAACCAAGTCCTGTGGTTCGGTATTCGGGTTGGGCCCAACCCAGACCGAGCCCACCCCTAGTACAAAACATCGAACAAGAGTAACTCAGTTTTTTTTAATTTTTAATTCAACCATAATAACTCATCGCCCTGTAAATAATTTTCTTTCCTTATAATGCTGTCTTTTTTCATATGTAAGTTTGTTTGAAAGTTGAATGAAAGATTTACATGATGGCCCATTTTACAATAAAATGTTGAAAATGACAGTTTCAAGTCATCTTGGTGTGTCTGAGAGAAACAGGATTAGAAACACAGACCTGCTATAGGAACTTCATCAAACAGGGTACTACATAGATAATGGATGCTACACCGTGGGATTGGAAGATGGTTTATACATAGTTAGAACAAACATATCAAATTTTCTGTTCTTTCCTTGTCCTTTTTTCTCAATTCCGCGGTGATAAACCGTCATTTAAAATCAGTGCATTGTTTGATGCTTTAATGTCATTCGGTTTCCCAATATCTTTCCTGGTACTGTATATATGGTGCCTTTTGTGTAACGACCCGGTCCTAAATAATTTGGCGAATATTAATTTATTCAAATAAAAGGACCATTTTGCCCCTAGAATATTTTATGAGGTTTAGAGTTGACTTTTTGACCGGGAAGGAATTTGGAAATTTCGACAGCACCGTTGCGTAGAGCACGGTGAGATGAGTCCGTAGACACGTAGTGGGCTCGAAACGGAGTTGTAACGAGAGAGATACGATCAAAATACCCTCAGTGGGATAATCGTAAATATTTCGAAATGGATTTTTAATAAAATCTGAAAACTCTCTCTCCCACGTGCTCTCTCTCTCCTCCTCGCGACAGTCGTCGCCCTCCTCCCTCGCAACTCCGGCCACCGGCCACGGATGCGGACGAGACCGGTGCCAAAAGGACTGGCTCAGCTCCGGCGTCACGACCCGGCCCTTCCCCGACATCGGCCGCCGCTCCAGCCGCCGGAAAAAGATGATTTTCAGGCAGTTTTGGGCCCGAAACTTCGCCGGCTCGATCTCCCTCCTCCGGCCACCATTTCTGGTGATTGAGGTATGGATTCCTACCTATTTTTCATGATCTAGCTGATGGTTGGGTAGGATTGCATCAATTTTGAGTGAAGATCATCCGATTTTCGATTTAGGTTTCGGCCGGGTTTGCGATTGCGATTCCGGCCACTTCCTGTCAAATTGTAGCTGGGGGAATTTTGTCCCAATGGGATCCTCAGGTTGTCACGAGCGTGTAGGTGTGCTCGGATCTCAATTTGGATACCGTTAGAGTCCCGAACGGATATCGCATAGCATTGATAGCTCGATTTTCGAATTGGATTTCGGCCGGATTTCGGGATGAGATTCCGGCCACTGTAGCTGGGGGAATTTTGTCCCAATGGGATCCTCAGGTTGTCACGAGCGTGTAGGTGTGCTCGGATCTCAATTTGGATACCGTTAGAGTCCCGAACGGATATCGCATATTGCGCATTTTCCGGGTTCGCTAGGTTTGGACCTTTGGATGGTCTTGAGGTTATAATATGTTAATCTAGACATCCTTAGGATCGTGTAGGATTTGACGGATCGTAAAACGGTGTCCCGAATACTCCGGAAATGCCAACCCTAGGGCGAGGGTTTCAGTAACCGTCCAATCGTGCGATCGTGAGCAATCCGACCGTCCGATCTGGACCAAACTTGCAGGACATGTGTCTTAGACCTTGTAGAACCTATAGAAACTTTCATATCGGAATTTGGAGGTCGTGGGCCCCGCTGGCCCGTTTGACCAAGGTTGGGTAGTTTGACCCTGAGTTGACCGTGGGACTTCCTAGGTAGTATTACCTTCCTAGGAAGATTGAAATGACCGTAGAGACAGGTCTTGATTGTTAGTCGAGTTATGTAGATATTGTGGGTTTAGGATATTAATTGATGAGTTTAAATGGGGGAGTTTATGGGATGCTATATTGGTTAAGGTTTATATTAGATTAGAATTTATATTTATATATTTAATTGTGTGGATGTATAAAGGTATAAAAAGGGTTAGAATATCAGTTTGGAGTGCTATACGCACTACCCTAGGTACCCCCTGTGATATGTTGTGAGGTTATGGAAAGAAATGAGTTTAGAGCGTCAGTTTTAAAGTGCTATAAGCACTACTTTAGGTACCTCACCGGTTATGAGTTTTTACGCTTGAGAGTTTGTTGTCTATACTATGTATAGAAGTTTGGAACAATTGAATTACGGAAGGAAATATCATTTGGAAATATGGTTATAAGGGTTATGAACTCCACCATCATACGTACCTTCCCTGGTTACTATTCACACGTGCCGTGTTTCGGGCGTGTGGGCTTTCTTGGTCACGAATCCTAGAACTGTGGGATGCCGGAAAATTATGATATGGTTTGGATATGTTGGAACTTGAACGCCCTTGCAAGGGGTTCGTGGACCCTAAGGGGTGGTAGTCTACATGCGTAGGGCTGGTTTTTAGACGTACAAGCTTTGAGAGTCTCGGCTGTATATGCTGGCTGAGAGTTAGTCCCCCAGTTGGACGGCTCGTTCCCTAGCCACATGGTGAATTGAGGAATGGCTCTGCCATGTGGACTAGTCAAACGATCCCCGGTTGGATTGTTTTCCCCAGTACATGATGTGCAACATCACATGTACCTCCCCTTGGATACTGATACATGGAAATGGTGGATATGGTTTGGATATGACGGAACTCGGGGCATCCTTGACGGGATGTTGCTGTAGACCCTTGATTGGGTAGTCTGCGTGCGTAGGGCTGTTTACAGACTTACGGGTCTTGATTCTTCGTCCGTACGTGCTGGCTGAGAGTTAAGTCCCCTAGTTGGACGGCTCGTCCCTAGCCACATGTCATTTGAGGGCTGTTAAATGTGGACTAGTCAAACGATCCCCTGTTGGATTGTTTTCCCCTGGTACATGATGATGGTGGGAGGTGGGTGTTACTATATATATATATATATATATATATATGTTTTTTTTCATTTGTAGGAGGCATACATGATACATATTGATATATGGGAGTTTCTGATTTGTGAATACCCTGTACTCGGGTAAATGTTTAAGCCCTGGATTTGGGAAGTAGTTGTACGGCAACATACACCTTGAATAGGGTATGGTTGCGGGATTGAACTGTTATAAAGGGAAGAAATTGATGTGTTCATTGTGTTTTGTCGAATTGGAATTATGATAGATCTGAAATGTATTGTTGGTTGTATTTTAAATAATTGTATATTATCGGAGTCGTGACCATTGACATGAGAACTACGTGTGGCTTGATCCCTCGGCGAGGGTATGTAGGCAGCCTAGGGTAAGGTCTAGGTGCAGCCGCGGGTTAAACCTTACTTAGGTTGTGTTAGTAAGGTTGGTTCGGACCTCGTTGTTGGTCTTGAAAAGTTGGTTGAATTGAGACTTGCTCGGCGGACTAAATTTTATCTGTGTGGTGTGATTGTAGTCCAGATGGTTAGGAAAGCCATTTTGGATGTTGTGCGCTTCGGGCTGATGCCTTAAACTAATTATGTTGGGGTTAGGATGTTAGACATCCCATGTTGGATATTTGGGGAAGTTAGATGTTGTAACTTTGCTTTCGGCATTCATAAGTGTGCTTGAACTTATTTTTGCCTGGTTTAAGGTATTTTTGGCTTAAGAACTTTATTGGTAGTATGGTTTCGGAATATTAGAAGGCCGGAGGCCATTTATGTGAATTGCTTGAAAATTATATTGTACGTGCTGCCGGTTGGGATATTAAATGTGTTTTATGCAGGTTGGAACTTTGGGGAATGTTCAATTTACAGGGGAGACTGCTGAATTTTCGGCAGAAAGTCTCGGGCCCTCATTCCTTTTTGGGCAAAGGAGGCTACAGTTTTAGTAAGTGGGCCCGACATCGGGGTGATGTCGGGAATTCCACAGGATTCGTCTCGGGTTCCGGGAAATTCGGGGCGGGTCCTGTCATTTTGTTGCTCTCTGTGTGCTGGTCCTGTGACCATCATTTGATGTAATACTCTAGCAGATCAGGTTTCTGTTGTCATCCCACTGCTAAAGCTTAAGAAGACAACAAAGGTATTTGCACCTATTTGATATCATAGTTGTTTAATATGTTACATCTTTATGTCCAGGTTTTGTTTTATTGTCATTTTCCCGATTTATTGCTAGCTCAACACACACTATTTTGAGGAGGATATGTAGGAAACCTTCAGACTTCATAGAAGAAATGACAACTGGTCTGATCCCATATATTGGCTGTATCATATTTATCTGATGTGTCTTGTGCACCTTTTTAGTGTTCTTTTGCTGTGATTATACTACTATTTCTCACTGATTATTTTTAAAAATTAAGTATGGCTGCAGGAATGGCAGATAAGATTCTTGTTAACAGCAATTTCACAGCATCTATGTTTGCAAAGACATTCAAGAATCTTAACGCATGAGAAATTCAGCCAGCTGTTAATGTGAATCAGTTGATGAACCCACCACTTTGTATAAGTAACGAACATATGCTTGTATATGGTTTACAGTTTCCTTGCTGATTTTCATTTCTGAATTTTACGTGGTAGCTTACCGTTATATTTTCCTTCTTGTAGGATAAATTTTCTGTGGATTAACCGTTTTGTGAGGAAAAAGAATATAGACTTGGGAATTTCAGCATTTGCTATGAAACCGTTTTGTGAGGATAAATTTTCCTTCTTGTAGTATGTTGCAATTTCAGCTTCTGCAAAATACTTCTGTCATACCTGTAGGGGCTCACCAAACCGACCAGAATCTATGGCAATCGGCAACCAGTACTATTAGTCAACAGAATGCAATTCTACCTCATTTTCCAATTCAGTCACCAAACATGGCCTTAACTTATGAGACATTTTTCCTTTTTTATAATTTTTTCGGTAATATTAATTCAGTCAATTACTGTTTAATTACTTTGAGAATCTCCATACATTTTAGAGGGCTTTTCCGGATGAAGATGTTAGTAGCATAGCATTATAACAACAATAATTTACCCAGTATTTGAGTCTGATGTTCTGAGGGGGAGGGAAACAGTAGATGCAATATCCTCCTCAAGTGAACAATCAAAAAGTGAAGCGTAGACCTGCCTCACTGAACAATCAAAAAGTGAAGCGTAGACCTGCCTCACTGCCATCAAGTGCGGAGGAGATGATGCACAAGCTATCTCAACTACCACTTTTAGGTGTTTTATGCCTTGCTTCTTTGCCTTCAGCGCATCTCTTGCCAATTTAGCATCCCTTTCAGAAGGATCATATGCCCACAAAATTATTTCTTACACATCATTACTTGAATTTTTATAATTAAACCCGTGGAATAACATGAATGAAAACAATAAAAACATAACATGCTTATGAAATTCAAATTTGCAATTCGACGAATTCATTTACGATTTATATTGTAAACATACAGAACTTTTGTACGTTGAGTAATTTTTTTTTTTTAATCAACTTGAATAATTAGGAATTGCTGTCATCATCAGCTTCTCCATTGGCAGGTGATGGAGAAGAAGCTAAATTTCTTTGACATTTTCCTAACTTTGAATCTATGAAATTTCCTTAGGGTGTAGATCAAGGAAATGTTCTCTTGTCAGAGTCTGACATATTATGTTATGTAGAAAATATATTTCCTTGTATTTAACATATTACACAGAGTCCCTATTTATACTAGTACAGAATACCTACTTAAGGTAGGAAATAATATAGACATGAATACAATCCTATTTACAGCAGGAAAGGCTCATTGCTAGGAGGAGATTGTAAAGTTGACTTCCGTGTAGGCTAGGAAAGGAAAGCTGCGTTAACACATACCTACTAGTCTTTAATCAATAGGCTTCATGGAATTGGAACCCCAATGAGATGCTGCTTTCCATATTATTAACCAAACTTTCAAAACAAGGCCACCTAATACTGTGTGGAAACCCCGACATCACCCCAATGTCGGGCCCACTCACTAGACTGTAACCTCCTTTTTCAAAAAGGAGTAGGGGCACGAGACTTTCTGCCGAAAATTCGACAAAGTCTCCCCTATAAATTGAACAAGCCCAAAATTCCAACCTGCACAAAATCACAATTAAATAACACCAACTGGCAGCATGCATAATATAACAACATGCAGTTCACATGAATGGCCTCTGGCCTTCTGATAATCCAAAGCAAACTACCAACCACGCAATCAACATAAAATAACTTCCCCAAGCATCCAACACGCGAGGTTTTAACCTCCTATCACTATCACAAACGCATCTCGTTCTCACTCAAAAAGTATGACCAGAGACGAGGTCTGCATCATACTCAATACAACCATCTAAGTGGAGTCTAATCCGCAGCTGCACCTAGTAACTTCAGGCTGCCTACATACCCTTTCTGAACAAAGTCTCCCCTATAAATTGAACAAGCCCAAAATTCCAACCTGCACAAAATCACAATTAAATAACACCAACTGGCAGCATGCATAATATAACAACATGCAGTTCACATGAATGGCCTCTGGCCTTCTGATAATCCAAAGCAAACTACCAACCACGCAATCAACATAAAATAACTTCCCCAAGCATCCAACACGCGAGGTTTTAACCTCCTATCACTATCACAAACGCATCTCGTTCTCACTCAAAAAGTATGACCAGAGACGAGGTCTGCATCATACTCAATACAACCATCTAAGTGGAGTCTAATCCGCAGCTGCACCTAGTAACTTCAGGCTGCCTACATACCCTTTCTGAGGGATCAAGCCACATGTAGTTCTTTCTCGTCAATCCTGGCTCCAATAACAAACAAACCATTACAGCCATACAAATTCATACATTCTAGGATTTATCCATCACAACTCACCAAACACAATCACAGACCCCCCTTATACATCGGGACGTACCCGATCACGTATGGGGTCTGTCAACACGCCGGCTACTCCTACGACGCGTGCGACCTCAACATTGGGCCTGGCTACATTCTCACCAGCCCGCACACAATCA
>NW_007362540.1:79798-90641 GCF_000346735.1 Prunus mume
CCCATCCCCCGACGGGCTGCCCCCGGCCTCGTATGGGGTCTGTCAACACGCCGGCTACTCCTACGACACGTGCGACCTCACAACAATCACAATATCACCCCTCATACGACGGGACGCACCCGGCCTCGTATGGAGTCTGTCAACACGCCGGCTACTCCTACGACACTTGCGATCTCAACACAATATCACATATCTCCCCTCATACGTCGGGACGCACCCGGCCACGTATGGGGTCTGTCAACACGCCGGCTACTCCTACGACACGTGCGACCTCACAAGCATATCTCACTGTCTGCTTTGGGCTTGGCTACATTCTCACCAGCCATCTAACTGTTCGGTTTGGGCCTGGCTACATTCTCACCAGCCCGCACGAGTTTAAAGGCCTCAACACAATCACAGGACGGTACTTACAGTGTAATCAAAATCCGGGGGAGGTACATAGGGTAGTGCGTATAGCACTCCAAACTGACATTCTATACTCTTTCATACCTCTAAATATACACAAAATATATTTACATAATCCTCTATTTCATAGACCTCAACCCGATAAAGCATCCGATAATCCCCCATTAAAATAATGAACTAATATTCTAAACCCATATAAACCATTTAACTCAACAACGCCCAAGACCTGTCACTAAGGTCATTCTAACCCTCCTGGGAAGGTAGAACTACAACGAAAGTCTAGCGGTCAATCCAGTATTTGAGTCTGATGTTCTGAGGGGGAGGGAACAGTAGATGCAATATCCTCCTCAAGTGAACAATCAAAAAGTGAAGCGTAGACCTGCCTTACTGCCATCAAGTGCTGAGGAGATGATGCACAAGCTATCTCAACTACCACTTTTAGGTGTTTTATGCCTTGCTTCTTTGCCTTCAGCGCATCTCTTGCCAATTTAGCATCCCTTTCAGAAGGATCATATGCCCACAAAATTATTGCTTACACATCATTACTTGAATTTTTATAATTAAACCCGTGGAATAACATGAATGAAAACAATAAAAACATAACATGCTTATGAAATTCAAATTTGCAATTCGACGAATTCATTTACGATTTATATTGTAAACATACAGAACTTTTGTACGTTGAGTAATTTTTTTTTTTTAATCAACTTGAATAATTAGGAATTGCTGTCATCATCAGCTTCTCCATTGGCAGGTGATGGAGAAGAAGCTAAATTTCTTTGACATTTTCCTAACTTTGAATCTATGAAATTTCCTTAGGGTGTAGATCAAGGAAATGTTCTCTTGTCAGAGTCTGACATATTATGTTATGTAGAAAATATATTTCCTTGTTATTACACAGAGTCCCTATTTATACTAGTACAGAATACCTACTTAATGTAGGAAATAATATAGACAAGAATACAATCCTATTTACAGCAGGAAAGGCTAATTGCTAGGAGGAGATTGTGAAGTTGACTTTCGTGTAGGCTAAGAAAGGAAAGCTACGTTAACATGTTAATATGGTCATGGTTGCCATCTCTCATTTGGTACTTGGTTTGTTAATATTAGGACATAATTTCTCTTTTTTTTATGTGAGCGATATAGTCCGCAGGTTGGTCGACATAAGGAATAAAGCAAACTTGATGACTTCCAAGAGCCACCTTTTCTCGGACAAAGTGATAGTCTAACTCAATATGATGTGTGCAAGCATGGAAAACTGGATTTGCAGCCATGTACGTGGTGCTGAGATTGTCACAAAAGAGTTGGACCGGGAATTGAAGACGCACACCTAATTCATGAAGAAGAGAGCATAGCCAATTGGTTTCGGCACAAGCATGAGAGAGTGCATGATATTCTGACTCTGTACTAGAGCGCGAAACTGTGGGTTGTTTCTTGGAACACCATGAAATGAGGTTAGTTCCAAGAGTAATCACATATCCAGTGGTCGACCAACGAGAATCGAGGCACCCAGCCCAATCTGCATCAGAGTAGGCAAAGAGGCGAGCGGCAACAGTTTGAGGAGTGAAGGAGAGGGTGAGATCAATAGTGCCCTTGATGTACCTAAGTATTCATTTGGCGGCAACAAGGTGAGGGGTGTGAGGAGCACTCTTGAACTGGGCAACAGTGTTGACGGCAAAAGATATGTCAGGGCGAGTAAGAGTAAGATACTGTAAACTGCTAACAAGCTCACGATACTCTGTTGGGTTGGGGATTAGAGCACCATCAGAGACAGAGAGGAGAACCTTGGCAGCCAATGGAGTAGATGCAGTTTTGGAGTTGAGAAGATTGGCTTTCTGTAGAAGATCATGTGCATATTTGAGTTGATTGATGTGGAGAGTACCATCTTTATGAAGAACCTGTAAACCCAAGAAATAGCTAAATGGACCAAGGTCTTTGATGTCAAAGTGGTCACCTAAAAGAGAGATGAATTGCTGGAGGTGAGTGGAATCATTGCCAGTGACCACGATGTCGTCGACATATAGAAGGAGAAATATGGTATGAGACTCCTATTGAAAAATAAATAATGAAGTGTCAGCTTGGCTCCGTGTAAAGCCCACCGAGAGAAGGAAAGTACTGATGCGATGGAACCAAGCACGAGGTGCTTGTTTTAGGCCATAAAGTGCTTTGTGGATCTTGCAAACATAAGAAGGACGAGTGGGATCAATAAAACCAGGGGGTTGAGCCATGTAGACATATTCTTGAAGAAACCCATGGAGAAAGGCATTTTTGACGTCAAGTTGACGAAAGGACCAACCACGGGAAACTGCAAGGCTGAGAACAGTGCGAATGGTGGCAAGCTTGACAACAGGACTGAAGGTTTCAGCATAGTCTATGCCCGGACATTGATGAAAACCCTTGGCAACTAGACGAGCTTTGTAGCATTCAATGGAGCCATCAGAGTGACGCTTGATCCGAAAAACCCACTTGCAGCCAACCAAGTTCTGAGACGGAAAGGAAGGAGCCAAAGTCCATGTATGATTTTTGAGGAGTGCATTGATCTCTTCAGTCATAGCGTCACGCCATTCAGTATGCTTAGTGGCCTATGAAAAACAAGTAGGTTCAGTATGCTCAACAACAGTTAATAAGGCACAGGGAAAGGGATATTTGACAGTGTCGTCAGTATGAAGCTTGGGCTTGTGAATGCCATCCTGAAGACGGGTGCGCATGAGGGGAACAGGGATAAAAGATTGAGGATCTGCTTGAACTTGGGGGTTCGAAGCTGCTAGATGTAACACCTCGACTCCAAATTTATTCCTATTTTAATTTAATTAAGTGAATTTATGAATTTACCCTTGGGTTAAGGGTAATTTGGTCATTTTCTTATCTGGAGGGACTTTGGAACAAGAGTGTTGTGGTTGCGTAGGTGGTACTGAGATGAATCCGTAGACTTGCGGTAGGTGGTATCAAGACAAATCCATAGACTTGCGGTAGGCTTGAATCGGAGTTGTAACGGAGATTTGGCGATCAAAATAAGTTCGGTGGCGAAACTGTAATTATTTGAAAAAGGATTAGAGTAAAAATCAGATTTGTCACTTTTACCTCTCACTCTCTCTCTCTCTCTCTCTCTCTCTCTCTCCCCTTCTGGCTGAAACCCCCTACCTGACATTCATTTTCGCCGGAATTTCAAAAGGGCAAGAACTCCGCCGTCCGACCTCCATTTCAGGTGCCGTTTCTTGCAAAAGCTTCCTCTCTTCCTCCTCTACCCAGCCCACCCCTTTTCTCCGATCAAAAACCCAGCAAACGACGGTGGCAACGACGTGAAGAATCAGCCAAAACTGTCAACGTCACCGGCAACGTTTCCGGCCACTGCAAGCTGTACCGTCACTTGGAACAGGTAGCCCTCCTCTCCTTCTAGCTATTTCCTAGGTTTTGTGACGACAATGGTGACGGTGGTTGCCGGATTGAAGCTGTGAAATTTCGGGTTAAATCGTGAAATTTCGGGTTAAACCGTGAGTTTCCGGCACCGATTCCGGCCACTTGCCGCCGAATTGAGCTTGGCCGTAGTTGAATAAAATGCTCCACTCGTTGAGTAGAACATGTAGCCTGGAGGGTGGCTTGTGATTTGAAGATTTTCTGTCGCCGGAAATTTCTCTACACACCCACGCGCTGCCGGCGCGTGTGGCGGTGCGTAGGCAAGGGTGGTGAAGCTGCAATTTATCCGGATGAGATCCTTAGGTTGTCACGAGCGCATAGGATTTCGCGGATCTCAATTCGGACGTCGTTTGGCTATCGAACAGATTTTCGCATATTGTGCATGATCCGGGTTCGATAGTTTCTGACCGTTGGATCGTTTTCAAATTGAAGTATGTTGTTCTAAGTACTCTTAGAATCCTATAGGAATTCACGGATGTTCCGATAGTTTCTGACCCGGATGTTCCGATTCAATAATTCAAAGTTTGTGGGTTAGTGATAACCGCCCAATTGTGAGCGATCCCTAAACCTGTAACCGGACCTTAGGATATCCCATTCTCGGTATATGCACCGGGAACTTGGGGATTTTAGTATTTAATTTGTAATTTCTGTTTCGAAGTGTTTTTATATTAATCAAGGGTTCGTATCTCGAAATAGGTGCTCCGACCGATCGTGCCCAGTAGGCGGGACCCTCTCGTGGTCGGGCAGCTTGGGACTATCTGTCAGTGGACTTTGTTTTCAAGCATACGCAATGTTTTATTGATAAAAGATTTGTGCATATGTTTTAAATGGGTTATGTGATTTAATAAATATTTGGTTGATGGAATTTGATGTTATTATAGCAATTTGGCAATATATTGTGGGTTTGACCTATTTGAGTATTTGAGAGTATGTTTGTATGGATTTTGGGGAATATTATCTATATGGTATATATGGTCTTGGTGTGGGATATGTGAGTTGTTGAGGAGGGATTGTGAAAGGAGTTAAGTATATGTGAGTGTTGATATGAGATGGTGGTAAGATTGAGTTTGAGGGATGGTTGAGAGATGTATGAGTATGCTAAGTGAGTACCATCTCCTAGTTACTAGACTTCCCACACGTGTCGTTGGCAGTGCCGGCGTGGTGGGAAGATTATGAGATTGTGGGTCTTACACGTGTCGTTGGCAGTGCCGGCGTATGGGAAAAGTATGTATATTGCTTGATTCATCACACATGTCATTGGCAGTGCCAGTGTGTGATGATGTCGTCTGCGCGCATAGGAATTAGTATGTGATATGTGAGCTACACGTGTTGTTGGCAGTGCCGGCGTGTGAGCTATGGAGTTCCGTCCCCCGATTGGAGTACTCATCCTTGGACGCGGGTTAGCACCTGGAAATCCTGCGTACTAGCCAAACAATCCCCCGGTTGGATTGTTTCCCCGGTACACTAGTATGGAGAGAAGTATATGTTATATTTATATTTATATATGTATATATATATATATATATGTATGTAGAGGTTGGGTAAGAGCTGCATAATTTTGGGAATGGAGTTGTGATTTGAGAGTTTGGGTTTAAATGGATTTTTGAGAATAATGTTTTGGAGTATTTGGTTTATGAATGGTGAAACTGCATGCTTGAGCATTATTTTTACACGGTGGGGTTATTATGTTGTTTTAAATGCAAACCTTGTTTTTGTCCACTCACAAGTTTTCTGTTTTGCACCCCCCAGTCAGTAGTCGCTTTAGGAAGCTTGCAAGCGGTGTTTGAGGCAGAACCGTTTCTATCCGTAGTTAGGATTTGTGTAATCTCCTTCTACTCAAACTGTGTTGTAAACTAAATCTGTTAGATGCTCTACTATTGCCCATGTTAGGGTTACTTGAGGCCAAAGGCCATTTACTGTTGTATGTTGAAAGCATGCTGGCTGTTGCGATTATTATTATGTATATTATGCAGGTTGAATTTTGTTGGGTTGTGCATAATTACAGGGGAGAATCTACCAAAATTTTGGTAGAAAGTCTCGGTTTTTAGTAAGTGGGCCTGGCATCGGGAAGATGTTGGTATCAAAGACGGGGTCCGCCCCGGTTTCGAGGGAATTCCGGGGCGGGTCCAGTCATTGGAACTTGGGGGTTCGGAGCTGCTAGAACCATGGGGCTCGGAGCTGCTAGAACTGTTGGGTTCAGAGCTGCTGGAACTATTGGATTCGGAGCTGCTGGAACCAAGGAGGTCAGAGCTGCTGGAACCGAGGAGTTCAGAGCTGCTGGAACCGGGGCAAGCGCAAGCAGAGAGAGCTGGATGCGAGGGCGTCTGGAATAAGTTTAGAGCAAGGGCTAGGACAAAGCATAAGAAGTGTCAGTGAGTGGACCTGGGGTTGCGGCAGTGTCATGGCTTGAGACTGCAGTAGTTGGAAAGGTGCGCACTAGGGAGGTGCCGTGAGGTTGTGATTTTGAGTCTGAGTCTGCGGCAAGAGTAATTGATATGGGCACAGGTGTGGAGGAGGCCAGAATTGGGTGGAATTCAATATCCACATACTCAGAAGAAGATGATACCTGCAAATGCTCAAATGAAATGCATTTTGTTAAATTAAACATGACGGGACGTGTAAACACGACCCGTAGAGGGATGTAAACAATGGTAACCTTTGTGGTGAGAACTGTATCCAAGGAAAACACATTCAAGGGTGCAGTTGGTGAGTTTATTTTCAGTATAGGATCCAAGGTAAGAGAAACAGGAACACCCAAACACTCGGAGATGAGAGTATGAGGGAGGATGTTGGGAGAGACGATTGTATGGAATGTCCCATTGAAGATTAGGAGTGGGTAGGAGGTTGATGAGTTGGACAGCAGTGAGGGCGGCTTCAACCCAGAGATTGTGGGCAGTGTGAGAAGTGGTAAGGAGGGTACAGATCATGGTGGCAATATGTCTGTGTTTACGTTCAGCTAGGCCATTTTGTTGGGGAGTGTGGGGACATGAGAAACGTTAGTGGATGCCTAATTGACTGCAAAGATCAGAGAAAGCATTATTAACATATTCAGTGCCATTATCACTTTGAAGGATTTGTACAGTGGTGTGAAATTGATTTTTAACCATGGCAAGAAAGGTTTGAAAGTGAGAAAAGACCTCATTTTTACGGTGCATAGGATAAATCCAGGAGTACGAGAAAAGTCATCTGTAAACAAGACATAATAGCGATAACCAGTGACAGAGATGATGGGGGACATCCATACATCAGAGTGAATTAAATAAAAGGGAGATGGGGCAAAGGTTGTATTACTAAGAAATGAAAGTTTGGTGGATTTGCTAAGTGCACAATCCTTACAAAAAGCATTTGAAAATTTAAAGCCTAAAGATGGTGCTAGATGAGAGAGCACAAGATGGGATGGATGACCAAGGCGACGATGCCAAGCAGGAGAGTGCACGGTGGTAAGGGCACGAGGGACGGTGGATGAGTGAGAGGAGAGGGAAAGTGGGTAAAGACCATCTTTAGAGGGGCCCTGAAAGAGTAACGAACCAATGCGCAAGTCATAGATTTGATAAAAGTCAGGAGTAAAAACAGAAAACTAAATTATCACGAGTAAAACGGACAATAAAAAGAAGATTAGTACGAAGAGATGGAAGACAAAAGACATTTTGAAGAGAAAATTGGTGAGAACCTAAAGGAAAAGGAAGAGACCAAGAAATACAGAATTATTACCCTGATATGGCTGTTGATTTTGGAGAGTAGAAGAACTACCAGTCATGTGATGAGTGGCTCCTGTGTCAGGGTACCAGGTAGAGTCAAGTGGCTGCATAAATTGATCCCCAGCAAAGGAAGGAAAAGATTCTGGGCCATTGTAGCGATGGGGACATGTTGAAGTAGTATGTTGATTGGTATTGCAGGTGGTGCACTAAGCGGGTCCCAAGACACTAGGAGCTGAGTTGGGTCGAACAGACTGTTGGAAGTGGTAGATTGGGCCCAAGGAGGCTGAAAGGAAGGTCAGTGACTTTGAGATCCAGAACGTGGAGAAGAAGGAGGCCACGGTTGAGTAGGCCATTGGGGCTGTTGGAAGCCATTCCCCGGGTTGCTCCAGGAAGATGAGAAGTTGCGCCAGCCACCTTGGCCGCGACCGCGCTAGCCATCACGGCCACCAAACCTGTTGCTAGAAGAGCCACCACCACGGTTAGAAGGGAAGGAAATATGACCGGTGGTGTGAGGAGAGAATTGGGTGGCCATGAGCGCTGTGTTTTGAGCAAAAGAAATTCGATGAGCCTATGCGTCAAAAGCTAACAAACAAGCACGAAGATCAGCAAAGTCAGGAAGCAGAGGAAAATTGAGAATGGCAGTGATGAGCATTTTGTAATCGGGTCCTAAACCCCGAAGCACAGCAGTGACAAGTTCTTTTGGAGAGACATTGATGGCAGACAGTGAATCGGCAAGGGACTTAGCATGACGAAGGTAAGCATCAATGGGTTGAGAGCCTTTTTGCAAATCCATGAGTTGAAAACGAAAAGCAGATTCACTGGTCATATTGGATTGAGAGAAGTGGCGTTGGAGACACTCCCAGAGATCCCGGGCAGAGGTGCAACCGACAGTGAGAGAGAGAATGGGCACAGAGAGTGTATTGGTAATGTAGCTAACAATGAGTTGGTCTTGTTGGTACCACTGAGCATGGGCGGGATTGGGTTGGGTAAGAGTAGTGGTGGTGGTGGTTTCGGTGGTAGAGGTAGATGTGTGGGCAGAAGGTTGTTTATGAGTGCCATCGATAAATTTCCAGAGGTCATGACCGCTAAAAAGGGTTTGAGTTGGCGGAGCCAAAGAAGATAGTTGGAGTTAGTAAGCTTGATAAAATGAGAAGAGTTGGGGCTTGGGAGGGAGATGATAGATTCAAACGAAGCCATGAGGCGGACCTAAAGGAGAAGAGGATCGAATAAGGGAGAGGGAGAAAACCCTAGGTTAGGCTGATACCATGTAGAAAATATATTTCCTTGTATTTAACAGATTACACAAAGTCCTTATTTATACTAGTACAGAATACCTACTTAAGGTAGGAAATAATATAGACATGAATACAATCCTATTTACAGCAGGAAATCTTATTTACAGTAGGAAAGGCTAATTGCTAGGAGGAGATTGTGAAGTTGACTTCCGTGTAGACTAGGAAAGGAAAGCTGCGTTAACATGTTACTAGACTTCAATCTGAGCTATTTTTCAGGTGGTTAGTAGGATGTGGTTCAAATTGACATATCTGGATGTAACAGTCTGACTAATATACTTGGTTGTTTTTAACCCCTCATATTGTCGGAAATATCTATATAGCAAGTTTCTCTATATGAGAATGTAATAAAGATTGCTTCTACTTCACAGTGCAGCTGATGTGAAGGATTGCATGCAGAAGGTTCTGAGACTTAAATATGCAGAGGAAATCTGCTACAACAGCACATTGATCATAAAGGCATTCAGTTCGGGTTTAGAAATAGGCTCTTGTAATTGGACAATAAATGGTCCCAAGGGAGGCGTTGGCTTTATTTCAAGTTCCATCTTTGATTCTGCTCATGCAATGAATTTTGATTACAATGATCTTCGAGGGAATTATATAATAATATATTAAGATTTCTCATTCTCGGATGCTACGAAAGATGTTGAGAGCGGCTATGATAACTCCATTCCAACTACTTGCAATCGGTCATCTCTCAGGTATTACGCTTACATTTACCATTTTTTTCTTTTATGAGGTTTGATAAATTTGCCAGATTTGTTCTTTATTGGTATAAAGATTTGGCCACGTTTGGTGGGCTGGCTTGAACTGGTTAGGATGGGCCTTGAAGCATTGGACTGGCTAGATTTTGAGTCATGTCCTACTCATTCTTGCACCAAACGACAAACTGGAATTAACTTTATCTTTTTTAATAAATCAAATTTTAATTTTAATTTTTTTATTAACAATATTCCAACTCTTTTTCTCATATTGAAGAAAACCCCTCAAATTTTGCAAAAGGACTATGACCAGATGCAAAATCTCCTAATCAAATGAAGAAGATAACACATATCAAGATTAAAAAATAATAATCAAACAAATTCTCAGTTTTGTCATATATTTTTCTAGTATCTTTCTTTATCAGCTAAAAATCATCTCTTTATCAAATAAAATCATCTCTCTTTTTTCTTTTCTTTTTTTTTTAATCAGAACTCTTTTTCTATTATTTAAATTTTACAAGAAGATAATTACAAGGGAGAAATAAATTTTAATTAGCCAAAAACAAATTGTAATTTGAAACAAAAAAAAAAATCGATGGAATAACTTTCAAATTCAATAAAACACAAACTGAAGAACAACACTAGGAAGAAAAAAAGAAGAAGGAATTATGCAAATTATGGAACCCCAATACCATATCTGAAAAAATCTTCAATGAAAAGGGGAAAAAAACACCCGAAAAGATCTTCAAACAAAAGAAATCAAACCCAAAAGAAAAGAAAAAAAAATCAAAGCACTCAACATCATCAACACATCTCAATATCTAACAACAAAATCGAAAAAGGAGTTCTTTCAAATTATCAAAGAAGAGGAGAATAGAGAGGTGAGAGGGGAAGAGAGAGGAGAAGAGCAAGGTGTTTGTGCCTAATAAATCACGGTCATGAACTGATTGAAGGGACTTTCCTTCGGCCCTGGCGCCTACTGTTTCGTCAAGCATTTCGCCTTCCTAAGAACAAAAGAAAAGCTGCAAAGGCAGAATCCTCTCGGCCTCGCGACTGCAGTATTGAAGGCCGAGGCCGAAGGCCGTAAAAGACACGGCCTAAAAAAGCTGTGGTTGAATCGCCACGTGGCCTCAGGGCCCCACGCTCCATTTAATGAAGTAATGCCTCTGACTTCGCAGCAAAACCCACTAGTCACAAGAAGCATTCAATGCACGAGGGGAAGCGACTAAAGTCATGATTTGGTGATGGAAATCAGGGTGGTTAGGCGCAGACATTCTCACAAGTAATCTTACGACTTAAGGTCAGATCACCAACCACCAGACCAGGGCATTAA
>NW_007362541.1:0-14314 GCF_000346735.1 Prunus mume
TGTCTGCTGCCTATTTGATTAATCGTACTCCTAGCCGGGTTATTGATTTCAAGATTCTGCATGATGTGTTTGGTGACCATGTTTCCCCTGTTTTTGTCTCCAAGTTGCCCTCTAAAGTTTTTGGATGTGTTGCCTATGTTCATGTCTATTCTTATCAACAGAGTAAACTTGATCCTTATGCTTTGCAATATGTCTTTATTGGTTATTCTTCTACTTATAAGGGTTATAAGTGTTATCATCCACCTACCCAAAAGGTGCATGTTACTTTGGATGTGACTTTCCATGAAGAAGTGCCCTATTATGTTTCTCCCTCCTCTCCAATTCAGGAGGAGAGAGGAGTGAATTGGAGAGTCTTGAATTAGAGAATCTTGGACTTGAATTGGAGAATGATGCTTTTAAAGATACTACTCTAGGGAATGAGACGACCGGTCACACTGAAGCAAGCAACCAGTCGCCCATATATGAAGATGAAACATGTGGTCTCAATGATGAAACATTTAGTATCAGCTAGTTGGGATGTTGTTGGAGTTGGAACTTGGAACATCACTGAATATAGCATAAGCTATTGTTTTGAAATTGATACATTTTGGGCCAAACAAAATTTGCATGATACAAATTACAATGTTGGCCCAAAATGTATCAATTTATAAGTTGGTTGTAAAACTAGTTTACCTATCCTGTATTAGATAGTTTATATACTCAAAACAGAAATATTCGACTTAGATGGATACCTAATTGTGTCTAGTCCCATTATCGAAACGCGCAATTATGTTGTGAGTGTGTTATCCGGATCGTCCCGTTATAAAAACATGCTCGTAATTATCCTATCCTTTCAAATAATTTAAACAAGGGTAAATTCCTTGTACTATGATAACCGTTGATCATAACATAAGGTGAAGAATTGTGATGACTAGCGAGTAGAATATTGATCTAAATCTTCCTGGAGCTTCTCGATTATCTTGTCCTGCTCACTAATGGTCTCTGCGAGTCTCCTGTTCTCTTCCTTCAGCATCTCAAACTGGCAAACAACACTTTGAATCTGCGCTTCAATGGCCTCATCGCTCAACTCAAAAGCACTCTCTACAACCCTAACAACACGCCACAAACTCACCACAACAAGCAGCCCCCCTCCCTTCCTCTCGAAAAAAGCTTCTAAAATCAGCGCACCCATCAAAACGACGCCGTCAATGAGGTAAGCGGGACGCCTCCGGAGAAACGTACGCATGCCCAGCCCCACATCTGACCCAATCTACAATGAGGAGGGAGATAGAAATCACATGGACTGGTGTGGACTCTAGAAAATTGGCCAAGTGGGTTCTCCATGGGGCTAAATTTAGGTCTTGAAATTGTGTGGAATTATTATTATCAAACCAAAAAAACCTGTGCCAATGTTGCCTTCTATGCCAGGTCCTTGTCAGGCTCTGGATTGAGGCTTCAGTGGATTCAACAGAGAATGAGTTGGTGGTGGTGGTGGTTGTGGGAGGCCCAGGTTGTTGAATTTGAATTTGAGATGAGGCAATTTTCATTATTGGTTTTGGAAATTTGGAGTTTTAAGTTTGTGTTTTTGGTTTTTTTGGGTTCGATTTGGTGCTTTTATGTGTGAAGTGCAAGCTTGGAGTTGATGATATGCTTTGGAGTCACGTTGAATGAATGCCATGCTGTGCAGTGCAGTTGTATTGCATGTGTCACTTTTGGAGATGCGTTAAGCATAAAATCAAAGCACCTCCTCACCTTTTTTTTCTATATACTCATTTCTGTTTTGTTTTTTTTTTTTTTGGGGTCTGACTTCCCTCGCATGGGATGGAACCTAAATGTTTGGGTACCCATATGAGAGAGCTGGGCTGTTATAGCTGTAGCATTTTCATTGTCAGCATTGGTTCAGAATTTTTCTTTGCGAAGGTCAAAAATTGGATAATTTTTACTGGAAATATTGACTGAAAAAGTGAACTGGGTTTGATGTTTAATGGGTTGTAAATTGTAGGACCATACATTGCTGCCAAGTAATGTTTTGCTTCTCTCCCAACTACCAGTTTATATGTTTTCTTTTTAGGGGCCAACAGTTCACTTTCTTTTTTTTTTTTTGACGAAATCTTGTTTCATTAAATAAAAGGTCAAACGTCATATTATATCAAAATGAACTCAAATAATTGAGTTCACACAAAATGCAATGGATACAGACATAGCCCACTACAAATAAAACTAACAAAATGCATAAAGCATACATAAAGGCATTAAGCCTACATAGAGGCGAAGGGCCCACATAAAGGCAGAAAACCCACAAAATGCAAAAGCCCACAAAGCTCAACACAACCTTAGGAAACCCTAACACCATTAACAAACATATGCCGCACAATCCTACAGTCACAAGCCGCACCACCATAGCAAGCTGACAACCACCAAGGAGAAACCTGTGACCAACAAAAAATGGTGGTGGGCAAGCCACCAAAGCTACACCTAGTAGGAGTAGCACTACCATAATCCAAGCAATACGTGCGATTTGCACTTTAAGGGCATCCCAAACTCCAACATTTCCACCGAGGATAGACAACAGAAGAAACATCCGTGGAGTCAAGGAGCCGATGATAGTTGTTAAGACCAACCGATGTGACGCAGACTCCAACAATGAGGAGAGAAAATGCATTGCAGAAACCTGTAAAGAACACCAGAAAATAAAACCGAAGCCTTCACGGCCTAAAAGACGAAACAAATTAAATATAAAAAAATGAGAAAGGAAACAAAAAAAGAAGAACGAAAAGGAACTGGCTCTGCAAAAACAGAGCAGCAACCCGTGGAGGAGGTAGGAAGAGGGAGGAGAAGGTAGGGAAAAAAAAGGGGGTAAAGGAGAAAATCAGAAAAGAAATTAAAAAGAAGGAGATGGGAGAAAAGAACAGAAAACAAAAGCAAAAAAACAGAAAAAAGTGAAGGTAGAGATCTAGAAAAGATAACAGAGAAGGGAGGAGAGGAAGGGGGACGAAGGAGAGAGGGGGAGAGGGAACCAGAGAAAAAAGAAAGGGGGAGAAGAGGGAGAAAAAGCCAAAAAATCCGAAAAAAGAACCAAAAAGAGGGAGGAGAAGGGAGGGAAGGGAGGAAAGGAGGCAAGAAGGGGAGGGGAGAAGGGTCGGTGACCACTTCCCCCCTGGCAATCTATACGTGTGATGTCTAAGAATTCGGGACCGTATTAGGGGCCAACAGTTCACTTGAGAAGCCTAAGGAGGAGCTGAAGTCAAGAAATACCGTGGTGAAGGTTTGGATAACACATTTCTTTGTATAAATGTCCCACGTAGCATCATCTTGAATTCCTTATACATATTTTTGACAGGATGATACTTTCAAAACCTCAGACTCACCTAATTTGCATAGTCAAGCAACTGTGTATGCAAAGTTGGCTGAATCTGATGCCGTGAAGACTGGCTCTTTGAAGAGCAGTGCAGAGCAAGAAAACCTTAAAGATGAAAGTGGTCTTTTCATTGTCCTCCCAATTTCAGCTGAAAGCACTGTTGCAGATAAGTCTTTGATCAAGCATATATAATATATATCATCCCTGTGAAGAACACCAATATCATATTGAGTATTAATGCAATCTACAAATTTGCCATTCATATGTAGAAATAATGAAGATATGATTTGTCACATTTTATTTTATGGCTGTGATCTGTTTTTGAATGCCTTTTATATTATTCCTTAAATTTTTTAGAGGTAAAAATGTCCAAGTTCGTTTGCTTTTCCTGTCAAGATTTAGAGGTCAAAATGTCCACACCCACGTAGTCCATACCTCTCTAACCTTTTTTTTTGGAAACTGAATATTTCATTAGGCAAAAGCCAAGGCAAACCGCCAAAGAGAGAAACAGAGCAGTACAAAATAAGCCAAAACACAACCGCCTACACTAAGCCAGAAACCAAGGCAACCAAAAAAACCATGTCGACCCAGAATTACAGCAGAAACTAGAGCTAGGACATACGACCAGACACATTGCAGACGGCAACGGGTGTCAGCGGTCAGTAAAATCATCACCCAATCAAAGCCTATGGTGGGCAAGGAAGCCCATCAAGAGACAGAACATGAACAAGGGAGGATGGGGGCCGATTGACCCAAACTTCCGTACCCATCCCTCCAACAGCAATCGCCGCCGCAGCATCCGCAACTGCATTGGCTTCTCTTGGGATCCAAGTCCAACAAACAGCAGAAAACTTGGACTTCAAATCCTGTATCCGACATAAAGAAGGGTAAATACCCCAGTCCCCTCTGGCAATTTTCCCAGCACAATTATCAATAACCTTCTTTGAATCAGACTCCACACACACATGAGTGATGCCATTTTCCAGTGCAAAAGACAATCCCTCAATAATCGCCTATGCTTCAGCAGTCTCAACAGACCCAGTTGTGGTCTTTAAAGCTTTCCCAAGCTTAAATTCACCCTTATGGTTCCTGATGATTATGCCCAGACCCGCTAAACCTGAAGCTTTTTGCCAAGAAGCGTCCACATTCAACTTAAGAAAGGGGTTTGGAGGAGCACACCATGTTCAGCCCAGACTCACCACACCATCATCCCTACCAACTCTATTGATATTCCCTGGGAAATCCTCAATTTGAAAAAATTCCGACCAAGCCTCCTTAGCTCCATGTAAAACCTCCAAAGGATTTGGACGCACCTCCTCAAACACGGCCTTACAACGAGCTTCCCAAATACTCCACATAACAAAAGACAAGATAGTAATTGATCTGCTAACCTCATCCTTAGACTGGTGAGGGATGTTGCAGAGGGAGAGAAACCATTGGTGGAGAGAGGTTACCTGTTGCCTATTACCAATATACCCCAGCGGGCAAGCAAACCATACCCCAATAACCCAAGGACAAGTCAGGAGGGCATGTTCAACCGATTCAGGATGATCCTCACATATAGGGCATGTTGAGGAGCATGGCACCCTTCTTCCAGCCAAGTTAGCCTTTGTAGCCAGGCAGTTGGTCATTGCCATCCACATAAAGTGACAAATTTTAGGAAGGGTTTTCGCATGCCAAATTAGCTTCCAGAGTTTCTTATCCACCCCCCTTGAGCCAGAGGCTTTATCCATGATGCTCCTTCGAGCCTTTGATGCAGAAAGTAATACCCCGACCTGACAGAGTATTGCCCTTGTCTATTCAGAGGCCAAATTAGCCTGTCTTTACCGTCATAGGGGCCAAGAGGGATAGTCAAGATGGCAGCTTCCTCATGGGCAGAGATGCACTGTCTGATTGGCTCCACATTCCAGGATCGGGTAGAAGGATCAATAATAGTAGCGACATGAGTGTCTTGGCCTAAAGTAACCGATAGATGGCCGGATAACCGAGCACCCGGAATAGGATGAATCCAGCGGTCATGCCATAGCCTAACACTTTCTCCATTAACCACTTGCCATTGCACGCCTTGGTTGATAACATTCAGACCTTCCAAGATACTTGACCAGACCCAAGAAGCATTGGCACCTTTTTAATTAGCATTAAGCACATTGCCATCAAGAAAATATTTGTCTTTGAGTATGCACGCCCATAAGGAGTCAGGATTCATGAGCAAACGCCAGCCTTGCATCGCTAATAAGGCTAAGTTGAATTCACTAAAATTACGGAAACTCATTCCTCCTTCAACTTTAGCAAGACCCAACTTCTCCTAGCTTACCCAATGTATCTTGTTGGAATAATTTTTCTGCCCCCACCAAAAATTCCCAATGGAAGAGTCCAGCTCTTTGCAAAATGTAATAGGAAACTTAAAAACCGACATGGGATACGCCGGAATAGCCTGAACAACTACCTTAACAAGGACCTCCTTCCCAACCTGAGAGAGAAGGAGCTGCTTCCAACCCTGCAATTTGCCAAGAATACGATCTTTTACATATTTCAAAACTCCCTTTTTAGATTTTCCCCAAACAGTCGGTAACCCCAAATATACCCCAGGGTTTTCCACAAGCGCCATTCCCAGCATCTCACAAATACTATTCTTGACATCAGTGGGGGAATTTGTGCTAAAGAAGCAGCAAGATTTATCAGTATTAAGCAGCTGGCCAGAGGCTAAGCAGTAGCTCCTTAGGATGGCCAACATATTAGAGCAATTTTCCTGACTAGCTCTCAGAAACAAAAGAGAGTCGTCAGTGCCCGCCATACACGCTTCTGTGATCATTACAGATAGGGCCTCACTGACAATGATGAAGAGGTAAGGGGATAAGGGATCACCCTGCCTCAGGCCTCTCGTGGGGCGAAAATGCTTGCCTGGGCTGCCATTAATAATCACAGAAAATTCCACAGATCTAACACATTTAAGGATCAGAGACACCCATCGATTGTCAAAACCCATCTTAATCATAGTAGCCTCAAGGAAATCCCACTCAACCCTGTCATAAGCTTTGCTCATATCCAATTTCATGGCCATTTCAAACCACTTTTTCTTCTTTAGCATTTTTAGGTGATGAAACACCTCATGAGCAATAATCACATTGTCTTGAATTTGTCGATTGGGCACAAAGGCACTCTGATGGTGGGTAATAACTTGCTCAAGTATGGGTTTTAACCGATTGGCTAAGACCTTGGCAAAAATCTTGTATGAGAAATTACAGCAATTGATAGGGCCGAACTGGCTCACAGTTTCTGGGTTTGGGACCTTTGGGATAAGGACGATGTTTGTGCTATTAAATTTATCTAGTGCCACTTCCCCTATGAAAAACTCATGAACCGCACCACGAACTTCAATACGGATCGACTCCCAGTTTGTATGGTAGAATAAGCCTTGAAAACCATCAGGGCCAGGGGTCTCTAACCTCTCTCCTCCCATTTTCTTAAGGTCACGTTTGCCCCTTCCAACAATAGACTTGAGACAAAAGTGACAAATCGAATGTTTGAGGATGTAAAATGTAGCTAAAATAAAGCGGGAAAGCAGTAATACTTCAAAGTCCATAATTGCATTACATTTTACTCATATTTACCAAACGGGTTGGGCTTTCCAAAAATTTTCGATCCTTTAACGTGTGACTTTAATGTCAGATGAATTAAAATATGCCATATCGACAATAACTAAGAATACTTTTCAAAGGCTAGTGTGGTATAATTCAGTTGGTTATACTCTTCCACCTCCAGCCATGTGAGCATAGACCCCAACATGGACGGACTTAGGATTTGAAAATAGAGTGAGCTAAATTTATCTTACATACAAAATTATCATATGATGTCCAAGTCAATTTTTTTTTTCACCACACAACTTATCACACGATGTCTAAGTCATCATCTCTCGTTGCCAGCTTATCACAACTGACATCAAAACTGATTGTCGTTGATCTCAAAACCAATTTCAAATAGATATGGCCAAAATTTCAAAGATTCCACCACTATATTGGTATGAACGAAGTTTGGAGTTTTGATAAACTTGAAATTAATTTTTTTTTTCAAAATTAAAGCCCACTTTTACTTCAAAAGTTGTACATTGGAAGGATTTGACTAGCCTCATTTTCTCTCTCCTATCTAGCCACACGCAGCTAGCCACTGTTCACAAAACTAAATTGACTAATGTATGCTTCATTAACTTTTTTTTTGCTACAGGACCCAAGAGAAAAAACTAAATTGACTAGTGTATGCTTTTATTATTATTTTAATTTAAATATTTATAATAAATATATAAATATTTTTCAGTTTAAACAGAATTTTGGCGGAAATGACCATATTTGTTAACATATATAAATATATAGACTAAATTAGCTAAATTGATAACACGAGGACTAAATAGTTTATTAGGAAAAACACCAGGACTATTTTGCCATTTAAACAAATTAAAAAAAATGTTTTTTATTTTGAATTGGTAGGTAACATAAATAAAATATAGATGTAAAATTATGTTTCAAAATAAAAATAAAAATAGATAGTGAAACAAATGAATTTTTTTTACGAAGCAAATGAATTTACTTTGAACTTTGTCAAAAAGATTTGACTTTGACTCAAAAAAGGAAGAAAAAAAACAATATCCGATAAATATTGAAAAGCAGAGGAGAGAGGCGGTAGTGAAGATTTAAAAATTAAAAGCAACTTTTCCAGTTGCTTGGGTTTCATAATCAACTCGTTTCACTTCTGCTGAAGTTGGTTTTTTTTTTTTCTTCGGGCTGGCCTTTCGTCGAGCACCTTGTGTGCATTTGTGGTCGCCTAGCTTCTCGCCATGGGATCGTCTCAGACCTTCACAGAAGAATGGAATTCTCTCTTCCCAATTTCCTCAGTCTTCAAGCCTCCCCTCCTCCTTTCAAACCCTTCTCTAAAACCGATCCTGGGTCCTCTGATCTTCAACCCTAAACCCAACTCCACAACCCTCCTTTTCTCTTCTTCCTCTTCTCTCCTTCCCCCTCTCCCTCCTTTACCTCATCTCTCTCTCCCTCGTTTTCTCCTCACTTCCCCCCCTGACTCTGCCCCTCTTCCCTCCTCCGTTCCCTCCGTAGCCTCCTTCTTGGGCCCCCACCACCCCAAAAACGACGTCTCCTCGTCTCTCCTCTACAACCGTCTTGAATTCCTTCCGTGCCCGCAGATTAACACCGTCGTTGTATTCTTCCCCACTGGTGGAAACTCTGACCAAGTTGGGTTCTTGCAGTTGGTGTTAAAAGGTTCGACCTTTGATGTCAAAGTGGATGCAAACGGAGGGGTTTTCGCCTCCGGGCGGTGGTTTAGTTATCGTATTTCGAGGATTTCGGTGAACCCGATTCCTGGGTTTTCGAGTTTAAGAGATAATGGTTCTTGTGTGACAATTGGGTATTTATTGGCTTCTACTATGTACTCTGTGCATTGGTTTATTGTAAAGGTTGGAGATTTTGGTCCAAATTTAGATAGTAGGGTTAGTTTAGTTCATTTGGGTAGTAAGATTTTCAAGACTTGCTGTGTTGTACATGCTTGTTGGAGTCCACATTTATTGGAAGAGAGTGTGGTGTTGTTCGAGAATGGTGATTTATTCTTGTTTGATTTGGACTCTCGTCTAAAAACCCCCCACACTTTGAATGCAAATTTTAAATTTAATGGGACCAGATTGAAAGTGCCCTGGGATATTGATGATGGTTCGGGTAGTTCACGAAATTATAGGTGGTTGAGTTGTGAGTTCAGTTGGCACCCTAGAGTTTTGATAGTTGCACGTTCAGATGCAGTTTTCTTAGTTGAGTTGAGGGCCCATGAGTGTAATGTTAGTTGTTTGATGAAAATTGAGATGTTGCATATGTATGCCTCCGTTGAAAAGGAGCAGTTCCTTGTGCTTTCAAAGGCAGGTTCTGACGATTTTCACTTTGTTTTGGCTTCTGACACTTTGTTAGTTGTTTGTGATGTGCGCAAGCCATTGATGCCGGTGTTGCAATGGGCTCATGGCCTTGATAAACCAAGCTATGTTGATGTTTTAAGACTGTCAGAGTTGAGGTCACAGTCGAGGGATGACAAATTTAATTGGGCTTCTGACTCGGGTTTTTGCATTATAGTGGGGTCGTTTTGGAATTGTGACTCTAGTATCTTTTGCTATGGACCTTCCGTCTCAGCTCCGATAGGATCAGTAGCTTCGAAAATAGCATAACTTCGGAAATCCTTCTATGCATGGGAGCTCCCTTCAGATCTTTTATTGTCAGGCCATGAGTGCCATTGTGGAAGCTGTCTTGTAAAAGAAGAGTTTTCAAAAGACGCTCTCCCTGAATGGATTGATTGGCAGCAGAAGAAAGAAATTGTTTTGGGCTTCGGCATTGTAAACAAAGATCTGTCTGCTCTGCTTTCTGAGCCAGATGAATTTGGTGGTTTTACATTGATAAGGCTTATGTCCTCAGGGAAGCTTGAATTACAGAGATATTGTGCATCATTTGATTCTATAAAAAAAGTAGAAGAATCACATGGAGAACATTTGCTTTTTAAGGATTATTTGCTGTACTCCCTAGTTGATGAGGAATACAAATTTCCTAGGAGATTTAAATACCTTAAACTTGACTACCTCTGTGGTTATCTGAATGGTAATCTTGATGAAGTCTTAGATGACAAAATAAAAATTCCCTATAATGATCAAGGGAAGGAACTTTTTAGCTCAGAGTTTCATGAAACTTTATGCAAAAAGTTACATGCTTGTGGTTTTGGTAAGTTTAGATCATCTCCTGCAGTTACAAGTGTTTTAAATGACATTAACTTGCCTGCAAGCATACACGAGGTTGTTTTGAAGAGATTGTGGTCAGACTTGCCCATTGAGCTTCTGGAACTGGCCTTTTCTAACAACTCTGAAATCCTTGAAGTGCTTGTGGACAAAAATAGGGTGGCTTTGGAATTCTCTGCAGTACCAGACCTATCTCAGTTGCCTCCTTTCATTTTAAGGAAATTTTCATGCCGCAGCAATAAGTGGTCACAGAAACTGCAACCTGGTGATGCCCTTGTGGGTCCAGTTCTTCCTCTTCCTGTTTTGCTTGCACTTCATGAATATCGCAATGGATGTCCGAATTCAGATGAAAAATCAGGTAGATTTTCAGTAGAGGCAGAAATTAATCGCAGCTGTGATGAGGTCATGCAGGTCACCGGTGAACTGGCTGTTTCTATTTCTGAGGCTGCGATTGTCGATAATCCAGTGACGTCCCTTGCTAATGATGGAGACGAGACATGGAGAAGCTCTCAAAAGTCAAAACCTTTCTTTTCATATCAGCCAGTTGCGGCTAAAGGATCTCCACTGGATCATACACAGGGCAAATCTGTTTATAAGGATGACAGGTTTGACACCTTAATTTCTAAAGTGTCTGATAAGAAGCATGTATCCAACGACAATCAGGATAATGTCGGACTAGAACTATTTGATGATCTTTGCCCTGTAGAGTTGAGATTTGATGCTTGTTCCTTGAAGTTTGAACAGAAGGAATTGGAGGCGTATTGTAAATTGAAGGGGGAATTCTTAAAATGGCAAAAGAGCTTTGACTTGTATCAAGAATTCTGCTCTCGGATTGAATCAAAAAGCTCATAAATGTTTCTTTAATTCTTTTGTCCATGTTCCTGCAAATTTTTCACCACTGAGTAAAACCCCTCCCTTCTGTACTTATTTTCCCTGTAGTTAATTTTGATGTATTTAGATTATAGATGACTAGGAAAAGTTCCTGTGTATACGACAGGATCATAATGTAAACAGCCACAGCTACCCAGACAAATCGTTTTATACAATAAGGCACAAAATGTTTGGTATTTCGTACGGAGAGCTCTTCCTCTTGATCGGAGCCACAGGTGCTCTAGTCGGTATACACCCAATCTCTCTCTCCCTCTCTCTCTCTCTCTCTCTCTCTCTCTCTCTCTCTCTCTCTCTCTCTCTTTTTGTGTTTTTTTAAAAAAAAAAATGCTTTGTTTATCTCAAAAGAAAAATGCTTTATACTCCAATTTTTCTCTCAATCTTTTTCTGACTTAGGCATGGGATGGAACCTAATGTTTGGGTACCCATGTGAGAGAGTTGGGCTGTTATAGCTGTAGCATTTTCATTGTCCGCATTGGTTCAGAATTTTTCTTTGCCAAGGTCAAAACTTGGGTAATTTTATTGGAAATATTGACTGAAAAAGTGAACTGGGTTTGATGTTTAATGGGTTGTAAATTGTAGGACCAAAGGATTTGCCTAGAATTGCTAGAACAGCAGGGAGGTTAGCGGGTCGGTCAATCGGGTATGTTCAGTTAGCTAGAGGCCAATTCGATAATGTTATGCAGCAGTCTCAAGCCCGCCAGGTACATTTTCTAATTAAATAATTAATGATAGTTTGATAATTATCATTCTATCGTCAATTCTTTGTGATCTAACATGCATTGTGCACAATCGGGTAATGATTAGAATTTCAATGTCCTTGAACCAAATGATTTATCTGTTCATTTTTGTCCCTTGCTTGACCTTTAGGTTCATAAAGAACTTCAAGATGCATTCGCACAACTAGAGTCGATTCGTAATGAAGTCCGGAGTATATCACTTATGAATCCTGGTCCTATGGCTCGAAGGCTGATGGATAATCCTCAAGACCCAGCTTCTCTGAGTGATGGTAGTATTCATAGTAGCCATACATTGCTGGAAAGTAATGTTTTGCTTCTCTCCTAACTACCAGTTTATATGTATTCTTAGGGGCCAACAGTTCACTTGAGAAGCCTAAGGAGGAGCTGAAAACCTCAGACTCACCTAATTTGCATAGTCAAGCAACTGCGTATGCAAAGTTGGCTGAATCTGATGCTGTGAAGACTGGCTCTTTGAAGAGCAGTGCAGAGCAAGAAAACCTTAAAGATGAAAGTGGTCTTTTCATTGTCCTCCCAATTTCAGCTGAAAGCACTGGGATGCTACCAAATCGCAAAGGTTATAATCTTCTGAGTTATGACACTTAATGATGTTATCATTTAGTTTACTTTATTGTCTCAATTTGGGAACTCTGCTGGGAGCTGCCAGGAATGGACATTTCCTTTTCATTATCTTGAGGAACAACAAATATTTAAATTTTCTCAAGTACACTACTTAATTCTCTGTATTGCCCTCATTATCTTTGATTATAAGGTCATGAATGTGTGTGCTGCACAGATATTATGGTTTTCATATCAATGTTGTCTTTACTAGCAATTTTTTACATGTACTTTTGTATAATTGGTCAACAAAGGTGTCGCTCATGCTCTAGTTGTGTATGATTTCCCCTATATATTTGGTTTCTGTTGAAGGTAACTTTATCTGGATTGTTGAGGCTTCACTTGGTGGGCTATTGGCTTAAACATGTCATAGGAATACTCTTGAAATAATGTTTGGAAATGCAATCCTTGATTGCATAGTATGAAAACTCTTGCACATTAAATTATTTCTATAAAACCTATGTTCTGGCACACACAAATATTGTTCCAATGTATAACTGAACATGCCACAACTTTTCCAGAGAATTTGCAAATAGTTTTGCTTTTCATCTTAGATATATATATATGTCCAAATAAATAACCAGTGGTTGTGATGGCAGAGAATGTTAAGGGATCAGACATTGTGTTGGAAGCAATAGTTGAAGCAGAGGTAGCACGTAATGCCAAAGATTTCTTTTCACAGCCTGAAAATCAAATACAGTGAACTGAAAAGGTGACGATACTTTTATTTATTTATAATCTTCATCACTCTGTTTATAATTGGGTATGTTTAGTATTAAATAACAAATACATAAGTGAAGAAGGTTTATGTTAGGGGAACTTTTTGTTTTATTGATGATAAAATCGAACAAGGTTTATGTTACTATTCTAAGATGTAAAACTACTGGAGATCCTTAAGATCTTTTTTTCTTCTTGCATTGGGACCAATGAGAATTGTTACATAGAAAGCAGTTTATTGTGATGGACAAATTTTGTTCACATTTTTAAATGGTTGGTGTATTAATATGTGGGGATGTTTAGGGTTTAGGGGGTAAGGGCAGGAGAATATGTGTGAGCCAATTTGTTTTTGGCTATGCATATCAACACATACTAGTTTTACAATGCTAGCTCAATTGCTGGCATTATTTGCTGGTGAAAATGCCACATGATTGGCTTCAATTTCCCTTAGGTGGTGTTTGATTCAAAGGAATTAACTGCAATGGAATGCAATCATTGCTATTGCAGGCTCCATTACAATGATCGTTTTGGCAATATGACTCTTGAAAGCCCATTCCTATAACTGTTGGTGGACCATTTCCAAAACAAAATTGGTGGAAAGCCAGTTCGAACATGACGCCCATTGTTTTCACTTCTCGGTCTGTCACCTCAAGCTCAGCCAGTTCACTTTCATGGGTTCCCATTTGTATTTTGAAGACCTGATCAACAGGATTCTTTCACCAACAGACTGTGAAACCAATCTACAGAATGATATTAGGGCCCGTCTGGTAATGTTTTCAGAGAGCATTTTCAGAGAATGTTTTCATAGAATGAAAACGAGAAAATGAAAACGCATTTTCAGAGAACAAAAACGCGTTTGGTAGCTTAGTTGAAAACTGTTTTCAGAGAACAAAAATAGTGAAAACACGTCTGGCATAAATATGTGAAAATGACACAAACAATGAAGATGTATGTAACTTTAATTAAAATGCATTATGTTTTTTTTTAATACAACATTATGTAATCAATCTGTGAGTTTCAAAAAAAAAAAAAAAAAAAAGTACGTATATTATTTAAAAAAAATATTTTTTAAGCATCTTAAAGAATATCATTTTAAAAATAGAATAAAATTCTATAGTATAAAAACTAGAATTATCTTTTTTTTTAAAAATTGAAACCTCAACCTGACCTTCGCTTTCACTCTCTGCAAACTCACCTCAATTCTATCATTCCCCTCTCTCTCTCTCTCTCACTCCCCCTCCAGATCCCTCT
>NW_007362541.1:16196-39096 GCF_000346735.1 Prunus mume
CAGCGTACGTCCTATCTTTTCTTCTTCTTATTTTTCTTCCTCCTCTCCTCTCTCTCTCTCTCCAATCTTTCCTTCTCCCTCTCTTTGGCTTCTGGCTTCAAGCTTCAAGATTGACCAGAAACGTATCCGAAATGTCTGATACTTGTGTCCAGAATCTGGAATACACATATCCGTTAGTCAAAGATCGTATCCAATGTTTATATGTATCCAATGCGTATCTGAGTGTATCCGATGCGTATCGTATCTGACTGCGTATCTGATACAGGATACGGACCTAAGTCCGCGTATCCGTGCATCTTAGGTTTGACCACATCTCTTTTTGATTGGAACCCTTTTTTTAGTTCCATTTTCTAAACTAAGTTGTGTTGAGTTGTTCAAGTGTGAAAAGGTTGTCATTGATGAGTGTAGAGAGATTCTCCAATAAGTATTTAAGTATTAGTTACATACTTCTAATCTTGGCCGTTGGATTGCATCTAAGAGACTACCAATATATTTAATGAAGGCAATCCAACGGCCAAGATTAGAAGTATGTAACCAATCCTTATCATAAAATACTTATTGGAGAATCTCCCGATGAGTGTATTTTCATATCTTTAAGCGTCAAGTGACGATGAACTAGTTATAAAAGTTTGAATTACTCTTAGTTATTTATCAACAATTTCAGATGATGGTTTGTGTAAATCTTCTTACTGATTTTAACTGAAAAATATTTCATCTTGATTTTTCTTTGTTTGACCCTCAGTTATTATCTTTATCATCTGTCTAACCTTTGCACTGGATATAGGAGAAATTTGTATTTTATACATCTAGAGTCCAGATCTTTTAAATTTTTAATCTTGAATTAAGCAAGTGTGTTTGGAGATTTGTGAACCACCATTTGATTAACATGATTGAGCACTAGTTTCTTTTGTATCTATTTAAGTGCATATATCATATCTAAATTAGTCAAATTACACAAACTTTAGCATAAATTTATTGTAGGCTGTAGCTATGTTACTTTCCTTATATGCTTGACTGTCAGTGTTATTCTTTTTTGTACTGGCATGCATCATGATTCACTTATTTTGAGAAATGCATGTCATTCCTTAAATTCATTTATCATGTCATTTACAAGGTTGGGGAACTCAAGAAACTAGTTGAAGAAGGTAAGGTAAAGTACATTGGCCTACCCGAGGCCTCTGCTTCCACAATAAGAAGAGCACACGCTGTTCATCCAATAACAGCTGTGCAGTTGGAGTGGTCATTGTGGTCAAGAGATGTGCAGGAAGATATAATTCCTACTTGGCGGTGAGTCTTAGTGGAACTAACTGATTTATTTATGAAGTATGTAAAATTTCATGCTAATCTCATTTTTTCGATTTTCCCATTGAACTTGGCATCGGCATTGTTGCATACAGTCCTCTAGGAAGATGATTCTTTTCATCAGGAGCTAAGTTCTTTGAAAATCTTCCCAATGATGATTTCCGAACGGTGTGTTGATATGCCACATAGATATTGATTTTCAGGTGCACAAGTGCATGCATATTAGAGAAAATTAGTAGCATTGTGAATGTCCTTGTATCTCCTAGAAGGTTCTCAAATTAGTAATTGATCTCACAAGTTTTAGTAATCTCTCCTTGCAGGCTAGAACCCTCTTGTTGAGTTCACACGGAAAAAAGAATTTTTTTTAGAATTGCTGTATCCAAGTATCCCTGATTTATCCAGATAGTCCCAAGGCTTAAATATTCTTAATATAATCATGTTCTAAGGTAAAAAATTCTCAGAGTTGAATTAGGCCAAATCAGAGTGGTTTCTTTTAATATTATTTATTTATTTGTTTTTGGAATTCACTTCCCCCCACCCTTGTTACAATTTGAAGAAACAAACATGCAAGCCAGCTTGCCCATCAGCTTCTCCTTACTTCATAGAAAGTAACTGTATTTTTGTGTTCACACCCCACTTAGACTAATTATCTGGTAATTTACAGTGCACTGTCTGACAGTGTTACTCGAGTTGAAAAAAGAAAAACAAAGGAATAACATTATGATCATTATCATTATGAACCTGCCTTAGCTGACTTCTTCACTGCAATCCTAAAATATTTTGTAATGCCATGAAAAGAATGGATTTCTGCACAACATCTGAAGGAATCTCTATTGTAGTGTTACAAAGTTATGTTGACTTCTTATCAGGGCCTTTGAGTTGTGCCTCCTCTTTATCATATCATTTTGATAAAGTCATTTTAACCTTGATTACTTTGTTGGTTGCAGTATCTACCTAGGTTCCAAGCCGAAAACCTAGAGCATAATAAAACAATATTCGAGCAGGTTCGTGATCTTGCAGCAAGGAAGGGGTGCACCCCATCTCAGCTAGCACTGGCCTGGGTTCATCATCAAGGAAACGATGTGTCCGATACCCGGAACCACCAAGATTGAGAATTTTAACCAGAACATTGGTGCTCTCTGTGTGAAACTGACACCAGAACTGGCTGAGCTTGAATCTTTTGCTTCTGCTGATGCCGTTAAAGGTGGCAGATATCGGAATGACTTTAGTACTTGGAAGAACTCTGAAACTCCGCCAGTGTCTTCATGGAAAGCCACATGAGCATGTGTCTTTTGTCATGCCATAATGCTTATTTGTACCTCATGAGCTTTGTAAATTTCCTTACCGTTATGAGAATAAGTAGTTCATGTGAAGTGGTATGTAATGACTGACTTTGAGACGTTCATCATTTTGTAAGCAGTTTTCATCATGTTGGATGAGTATCCAAAAGTATGAAATAATATGTGGTCAAATGAAGTTTTTCATTTTATTTCTTTGACTTAATTTTCTGTCACTAGCAATTTTTAAGAAATCAAACTCTTCCACTCTCTCCTCACCTCTAAGACCTCCTTCATCCCCTTTTTCCTATCCTTAAGATCCAACAACCTGTCTTTTGGAACTGACTGAACATCATTTCCCTTGGCAGCAATAACATTTCTATTAGAAGCTGCAACCATTCCTTTAGAAGCATAACATTTCCTTCAGAACCCTCAACATTTTCATTTTTTTTTCTTTTTCTGTTTTGATAATACAAATATCTATACTATTCTAATGTACGAGGAGGGGATTGGAGTGGGTGAAAAAGGAATGGGTACCCTGCTTTACACAGTTAACCTAACTTTGGGCTTACAATTTTGGGTTAACTTGATTGAATAGGTCAACCCGATCATGAGGGATGGCCTAGTAATGAGTGGGTCTTGGGTTCAAAAAATCATAAACTGTTATGTACGAGTTGGAACCTAAACTTAAGAGTGGGCATAATTTTGGGTTAACCTAATCAAACGGCCCAACTCGATCACAAAAGAGTTGGATTGGGTTGGTCTAATAATAAGCAGCTCCCAAGAAATCAGAAGCCGCTATGTATGAGTTGGATGACGGATTAGGACCAAAACCAACCCAACCTGTGTCGATATCTGCCCATCATCTTCACCCAACTAAATGCCAAGTCATAATGCTGTAATTAATCCAAGAAGGAGAAAAACTAGAAGAACCCAACCGCTCATCGCCCCTACATTCAAAAAAATATTATAAGAAGCATAAAGAACATGAAAATAATAAATTAATTACTTACAAGTTGTAACATGTTCCATTTCCTTGTAGAATTCAATCTCATCATCTGTTGTTCCTTGTGAAATGTATAAATTCATCTGCCCTAAGCCAATCAGAAGTACACACTAATGCCTTTACCATTTTAGGATGCAATGAGCTTATAAAAGGATCCACAATCTTCTTGCTTAGGCTAAAAGCATTTTCACTAGTAACCGTACAACTTGGAATTGCAAAGATATCCTTGGCAACTTGTGAAAGAATTGGAAATCTTGTTTGGTTCCCTTTCTACCAATTCAAGATATTGAATTTTGTTTGCTCAAAGGGCTTTCAAAAAGATCCGTAAAGTACTTATCCACTTCATTGGATATCTTAATGGATTGCTCATCCTTCATTCTTTGCATAAGTTGTTTCATTAGTTGAAATGTGACATTAACATCCTCACCAATTTGTGCAACCTTCCTCATCAATTTGGCTCGCAACACCACCCCCAACCTCTTTATACTCATTATACAAATCATTCAAACACTTTACAGCCTCACTAACAATCTCATCTTACTTTCTAGCATTCGCCCCAAGATTGCCAAAGCTTATTTGAAGCTTCATCCTTGGGTTTAGTACATTGCCCAAAAATATAAGCTTATTCACAACCTCAAAGATCCCCCAATACTTGTCAAATTTCAACTTCATTGAAGATTCTACCTGTTGCATGGTAGGATTTCTAGGATCCTTCATTTTCTTTTCTATTTGAACTTGTAGCCCAACCAATTCTAGGAAAATTATTGTGGATGTACAAGTTTTGGTTGCATTAAATTTCAATCTAGCATCATAAAACTTTTTGAGAAAATGCATCAAAGTTAATGCCTTCTCCCAATCATCATCTTTTGGAGGTCCCACTCTCTTAACCATCACTTTTTTTAACCTTCTCTTCCTCTAGAAAGTAACCTTGAAACCAAGGCTGGCCTTGACATTTTGGTGGTCCATGGCCAAAAATTAAATGAGGCCCTTCGTATACATGTTTTTTTTTTTTTTTTTTTTTGGTGTGAGTTTGCTCATGCATTTTTCTTTTTATGAATAAAGGGCAAAGCCCCACAAAACAACTAAGCCTGCTTAAATAAAATAATTTCATTCAACTAACAAAAAAAAACCAAAAGTACATGATCCATAGACAACAAAAATCATATTAGATTCGTAAAGCTTCAAAAATTCTAACAAAACAAAACCAAAGTTCTCAAGTGGCTTAATTGTACACAAAAAGCTGCTTTAACTTCCATCCATCATCTACAAATCAAAAAACAAAAGCAATAACATTAAAAATACAAACAATCACTGAAAAATTCTTGATCTTCTAGCATTTTGGGAAGCAAAATCATCAATAACTTCTTCAAAATCAATATTTTCCAACATATTCTTTTCAATGCATAAGATTGCCAATCCATTTAACATTTCTTGTGACATAGTTGATCTCAAATAAGATTTTATTAATTTTAATTTCGAAAAACTTTTTCTGCAGATGCCACAGTTACTGGCAGAGTCAATATAATTCTATAAGCAATTGAGACATTTGGATAATAATCCACCACTTTTACAAACTCGAGAACTTCAATGGTTGCTTTTATCTTTTTCATAAATACATTGGTAACACTTCCAAATCAGAAAACAAATCATCAACATTAATATCAGATTCGATATCATGTGTTAAAGCAGCTTCAAGATTTGTACAACATTCATGCAATGTACTATAATTCATGTGAAAAAAAATCTTAGGATCAAACAAAAAACCAAAATTGCCTTCAAATATTTCTAATTGTTCAAATCTACTCCTCGAAGAAGAAGTTGCAGCATCAACTACAATAAGAAAATAACTAACCCTAAAAGATTCTTCAACAGATTGAAATGTCTCTTCATGGTCATTTTCATCAAATTGTTTTTTTCCTACGACTTTGATGTTTTTCAAGAAATATAGGGTCAATTTCCATCTTTGGCCCCTTACATTGATAATATCAAGTTCAAGACACTTTAATACAACTTGTAACTCATTAAAAAGCCCAAATCCAGATGTATTATCCACTTTCAAGAACTCTAAAAAATACTCTTCTACCTTTATGGGAACATTTGACACATCTATACATCGAATTATTAAAGTCATTTGGTCATGGTGACTTACATTCGGAGTACAATCAAGTATTCTAAAAAAATACTCTTCTACCTTTTTTCAGTTATAGCACTTCTAACCAACTCATTTTGAATTTTATGACGAAGATAGTGATAATGAATCTCATTATTTTAAGCAGCACCAAAAATTTACCATTGTCATCTTGGTAAATTTCCTCATCATCTCCACGAAAAGCTAAAGTTCTTTTAGCAACGCATCTCACAACATAAATTATTCTTACTAAAACCAATTTCCAATGTTCCTTCTCTTTTTTAATTTTCACTTGTAGCTCTTTATCAATTGTTTCATTCTTTTTCAATCTAATTTGCAAGTAAATCCAAGTTCTCATGTTATCAATATGCTCAATACTAGTTTCATGTTGTTTAAGCCTCTCATTTAAACGTTTCTAGTCATTAAGCCCTTCATTTGCCACCAAACTTCTAATTTTCACAAATTTAAACAACTTACAACAAAAACAATACACTTTATCTACATATTTTGAGTACACTAGCCATTTTCTATCTTGACCCTCCCCATTTAATAAATTTCTTGTATAATAAGAATATGAAAAATGCCTGGAGAGCCCATCCATAGGAAACATGATATTACTTTCTCTTACAGGACCCTTTTCTACTAAAATATCTTTTGTTTTATTTTCAATGTTATCCCAAATTCTTAGATCATAGCGATTCAAAGAATGACTTATTTGTTCAGTTTCATTTTCATTCTCAAATTGATCACCAAACTCATTCAGTTCATTTGTAACATTCTCTCTCATTTCTTCTAGATTATTTTCATTCTCAATGAGGGCATCAATCTCTTCATTTTCTATCATTTTCTTCTTCTTGAGTAATTGGTTGTTTTAATTCATTAACTATTCATTAGATCAATCGTCAATTGAAGAACTAGTTTTCAAAAACTTATCAAGAGCTCCTTTTTGAGTTTGAATCATTTTTTTCTATTTTTCTCATTTTATTTCTTTTTTGACTTCTAGATTCATGTTTCCTAACCATTTTTTACTGCAAATCTTAAATCTAGAAAGTCACAGAGAACAAATAAACAAAATAAACACACCATAGTGACCAAATCAAACACAACCATTGAAGATGAACAAAAGTAATTTGACAAAAAAACACTAAATTTAAACAACAACAAAAAAAGCAATACAACCTAGTTTATACTTAAGTTGTATCAAATAGCTTCAATCTTGCAGAGCTTTAACTTCAATTAATCTATGCTACACATCTACAATGATATAAATTATAATTCGATACATCATACATGCAATTCAATACAAAAAACCAGGTAATAGAGCAGAAATGGCCTACTTGCACTAAAACTGTGTTTTAGGTGTCAATTTCTTCAATTGGGCTAATGTTTGGACATGTTATAGTAGAGATGAAGAGGAACAAGTTTGATGAAGGGAGAATTTCAACTTGAGCTCAGGAAGTTGATGCTTTGGACCAGTGAACAGGTCTAACAGGTTTGATAGCTGAGAGGTGTTTGGGATAGAATTTTTTGAGAAATCATGAGTTTTGAAAGAAGCAGCTGTGGGAAATCATGAGAAGGCATGCATGGAGATAGATGAGGATGGCACAGGTAGACAAACATTCCCTCCAAGAAGCCACTCACCCACTCACAATTTTAAATCCACAAAACGTGGCCAAGTTCACTAATTTAATCAAGTGGGTCTCTCTCTGGCTGATATTCTCGGCCAAGTTCACTAATTTAATGAACAAGTAGGTCTCTCTCTTGGATTCCCTTGTTGTTTTTAAATTTAATGGGACTTGTTTTCTTAATTTTTTTTATTACTGTTTGGGCCTAAATTAAACGCACCCAGCCCAACACAGAGAAAGCCCAGAATAAGAGCTACAAGACTCAAGCAGTTTGGGCTTTTGCAAAACGGAAGGCAAAGCCCAAAATCCAGATAGGCGAGCCCAAGACTCATCAAAATGTGGCAAGAAAACTTGGGCCAGTTACCTTTAGGCTCCAAACAAATCAAAATGGGCCCAACATGATTAAAAGAAAAAAGGAAGAGACATGTTTTCAGAACCCACGTGACTACCAAAAATGGAAAAGTCAACAAACTCAACTGAGTTGATTGAGAATTAATTAAAGCAGGTCAGTGGCAAAAAGACTTCTCTGAATTTCTGCCACCAGAAGATCAAAATCCTTCTTATATATTCAAAAATATTGATTCCACTCTAAGAAGGCACCATCCTTTCAAGAGATACGCATACCATATTTTCAAAAAGAGAGAGATAAGCAGGAGGACAGAGAGTTGTTCATCTGGGAAATCAAACTAACCATCACGGTTGAAATCTCACAAGGGGAAGTTAAAATTGGGAAAGGAGATTAGGTTCTTTTTCAAGAAAAACAGGAAAGTGATCTTAAGAACTGACTATTGAGAGCTTATCTACCAGAAATTGATCAAAACCCCCTTTCTTTACAATTAAAAATGAAAGATCTTTTTTAAAGAAATTGCCGCCCATTATTTAAAAAAGAATTGCCCTACTCCAGATAACATCTCTTATAAATACAAGAAGGAGTGAACAGGGCAAAGGACATTCTCAATTCAACAACAATCAATCCAACACTCAAGTCATCAATCAAACAAACAACTCAAAATCAACCAGAAGCTCACTTGAATTCCAAGTGAAAACCAGCTTTAGATTAGAATTCCCAAGGTTCAGACTTAGAAAATAAGTCATTCAAAACGAGATTTCTCTCGTTACAAATTTGGTTTAGCAAAAAACCAAGACAGGTAGAGCTTGAGCTTTTCCCAAACATGAAAACCTCAACAAATTTTACAGTGCAGTCTCTAGCCCACTGAAGTCCTCGAGAACAGCCACTTCTGCCCTTACAGACTGAAGAAGCCGCAGTTCTGCCCACTCAGAAGCTTCACAAAAGCTTAAGGTACATTGAAGCTCTGCCAGAATCTGGTATCGATCTACAGCTGAAGCTTAGCAGTAGAAGTTGTTAACAGTCCAGTCCAGCCCAGATATTTCCAGTCCAACCCGGATCAAAACCCTCTATCCAGGCAGAGATGGAGTTCCAACTGTCCTTTCTTCTCTCTAGCTTGGATATTTATGTTTATAGTTTTGTAAAAGGCAGTTCTGCCTAAGACAGCTTAAATTCCATCAACCATTCTGGCCAGAACAACCTCTTTATACTGAGATAAATTGTTAAAGTCCTCACCAGTCTGAGGCAAGAAAAGAACTTACTTGGGAGATATTCCTCACCCAAATTCACAATCGTTTGTTTGCAGAAATCAGTAACTTGGGGCGCAAGTTATCCATTCCAAACTAAGTCTGCTAGAATTTTTATTACTAGCAGTGGCACGCTCGCAGAAGCTGACTTGCTGACCAGCCAATGGTTAACAAGGCAGTGAGGAACTTTGCCCTTCCACCACAGGAGTGATCACAAAACGGGTGAACAATTACTACTTAATGTGATACTATATTACTACTTAATAAATAAAAATTTTGAGGCCCTAAAAATCGGAAGCCCATGGCCGTCACCTTCGGCGCTTAGGTCAAAGGGCAGCCCTGCTTGAAACACTTCACAACTATAGGTCATTCTATGAAAGACTTGCCAATACTTGAATGCTCCTTCAAGCATTTTTTCGGTTGCATTCCACTTTGTAAGCACATCCATTGGCACATTTTCCATCTTGTTCATACTACATGCAATGACAAACTCTCTAAACTTGTCCAACTTCGCCGGAGAAGAGTGAATAAATTTCACACAATTTCTTATACCCTCAATTGAGGCACTAACCTTCTTCAACCCATCCTTAACAATTAAGTTAAGAATATGACAAGAACACCTCAAGTGCAAGTACTTCCCATCTAACATTAAGGTATTCATTGCATTTAGGCTTTGTGTCATGTACTCAACTTCCCCATCATTGGTGGAAGCATTATCAACGGTAATTGTGAACACCTTGTGTATACCCCTATCCGTCAAACATGCATCTATGGTTTTTCCTACGTCAATGCCCTTGTGACTAGTGATCTTTGTGAAGCTAATGATTCTTTTGTACAAGTTCCAATCACTATCCATGAAGTGGACCGTCACAACCATGTAATTTATGTTTTGCATCGATGTCCAAGTATCAGTATTGGTTATGATACTACTCTTTGCTCACCAATCACACTCATTATCTTTGCCTTTTCAATCATATATAACTCCCATACCAGCTCGGCAACCTTCTTCCTACTTAGTACCTTCAATCGAGGTTGCATCTCATATATCATTTCCTTATAACATGAGCCCTCAAAGAATCTAAAAGGATGCTCATCCTTAATGATGAACCTCAAAATCTGTAACTCACTCTTTTTTTGATTGAATGTGTGAGGGATCAATTTACTACCCATTGTATCCGAAGTCAAAGTAGTTGATTTGCATCACCTTCTTGATAGAGGGGAGATGCCTCTCTATGTGAGTGTTTAAACCCGTTGTCCCCTTTTTTTCTAGGGTCCACCGACATCTTCATCTTGCAAGGTGTTAGGTGTGTTCGGGGATTAGAGGCATTAGGTGTGTTACACTTGCTAGATTCCATCTATCAAACACAACACGACAAGAACAACATAGAGGTATATTAATATATATATATTTAACTTAAAAAAATATTTAATTCAACTCAAAAACAGCCTAAACAATGTATATATAATCAAATTAAAGCTCTAAAACAAAATTCAAGTTAAACCTCCAAAACACAGTCAAATTAAAACACAAAACAACAAATTAAACTAAAAACACATAAAAAAATCAATTGAAAATTATAAAAAGAGGCATAATATTCAATTGGGACAACAAAGAAAATATTCGCAATTAAATTCAGCATAATAGAGGCATAAACATAATATTTAACTCAAAAATCATAAATATGACAGCAAGCATAGAGGCATAATATTTAACTTAATTCAACAATTTAATTAACAAAACACATTCTCTATGCCAAAATTCACTTTAGGCAACACTTAATAGGATTGGGAACATGAAATTGATGCTATTAGTCTCTTAGGCATAAGTTTTATAAAAAGCTAGGCCATAGGGGTGTAAAGACATTACAACCAATACTGGGCAGTCTAAGCCAATGCCTCTATATAGAATTAGCATGGATCGATATTTGAACTGATGCCATATATCTTTCAGTTTCTTTTAGTAAAAGTTTTAATGATCGATGCCTTATACCCAAGTCAACTCTCCCAAAAAAAAAATCACCCTTTTCCCTCAAAAAATTTCACTAAGTCTTAAACCTAACCCAACTCTCTCTCTCTCTCTCCCCTTGTCAAAAACCCCAAAGTTCTTCTCTATGCTCTCAAACTCTCAAACTCTCAAACTCTCAAAAAGAAAAAATTGTGAAGCACACAAAGTTCTTCTCCCCATGCTCTCGACCTCAGTCATGATTGTCCCTTACGGCTAGCTCTCAGTCATCTCTGATCTCGTCTCTCTCCTTTCGAAAGATCAAGGGTTTGCGATCTGAGTAATTTTGTCAGAGGTCGATTTGGTGAGCAGTGAGTGACAAATCCAACAAGGTAGATCTGGTGGAGAACCATGTTTTAGAGACCCATTCAAGTTATCTGTTTCACTTTCTCTGTATGCTAATTTGTTTTTTGGGGTTTATGTACTGATTGCAATTTTTTGGCGTGCGACTGACTTTATTTATTTATTTTATAGGTTTGTTGTGTTTGATTTCTATTTGATAGATTACTTTTTTTTTTCCAGGGGTTCTGTTCTCCTATTTACAGAGGTTGGACTATTATATGGGCTTTATTTTTTGTCTTCACTAGATCTGAAGAATGGCATGGGCATGAATGGCATGAATGTTGGACCAACCCCCCACCCCAATCACGAGCAGAGAGGAATTTAAGGCTCGAGAAGCTGATTTGAGGTGGAAGCGTGAAAATGGGAGACGAGATAAAATGTAAGACTGAAAACTGGATTAGTTTTTTCTTGGAATTTTTATGCATATGGTATAATGTGGAAAACATGAGTATCTGTTATATGTGATTTGATAGCCATGTTATGCGAAGATTTTTAAATTTTAATTTATGTTAGATGCTATTTTCTAGTGTTGGATTTCATTTTAGATGCAATTCCATTGTAAAGACACAATAGATGTGAGATCTGCTATTTTGATTGAAATGTGGTATTCATTTTTGGTCAGTTGAGTTGGTACTAAGAGAAAATAAAGTGTGATGCTAGCTTCCTTGTGAATCCGATGTGTTCCTTTTTCCTGTACAAGATTGGCTTCATTACCTTTTAATCCTAGGGAGATTTTCATTTTGTGTTTGGTTATCATCCTGTATGAGAATCAAAATTATGATGTATTTTTCTCCTTTGAGGAGAGTAGAGTGATATTAGAGAGGATAAATCCTTAAGTATTGGGGCTATGTATAGCTGTTTGCCCTTTTGTGTCCCACATTTTTTAGTAAATGGGGAATATCTAATAATAGGGTGCTTTTCCTCGCAAGCTGTAGTATCTATTTTTACATGGTTGAGTAATTTGATAGGACTCAACCCAAATTCCGCTTAGAATCTGTGTCAAATCCTGCTTCCCTTCCGACACCCATAGGATGCCGGGCCCAATTACTAAATTAAACCCTTTTTCCTGCTATAGAAGCATAAAAGGGTCAACACTTCTATAGAAATTTTGGCAGAGTCTTCCCTGTAAAACGAATATTCCCAAAATTTACACTTGCAATAAAAGCGTAGTTAAAGTACCTAAGTGCTAGCACACACAAATTAAGAATTTAGTTAGTTTACAAGTCGACAACCGTAGAAAAGTCACAAAAAGAAAGTCCTACGATTGCGACGGTCGGCGGAGAGAGAGCTTTTGGTCTTGGCTGTTAAGCTCCTCATATCACGGCTTGAGGGTGCAAAACCATAAAAATGTGAGTGGACGAAAAGAAAGTTTAAACACAAATATAACAAACATACTAACCCGAATTTTTGAAAACATTTGCCCGAAAGCCATGCATGTAAAACCTTTAAACACGTGCTTGATTTAAAAACTTGTTTAATCCCATAAATCAATTTTTATACATAAAAACGCACTCACATCCATAGTTATGTACCAGGGGAAAACAATACAACATGAGGATTGTTTTACTAGATCACATCGCAGAATGCTTAATGCTCATGTGGCTGGGGAATTAGCTGTATAATCGGGGGACTATTGCTCCTCAGACAAGCACGGTAGAATTCTCAGTACACGTGCGGTTGAAATAAGTCATACGCGTGCTGACAGCTCGTCAAAGTCCTTGGTACCCCCAGTAAGGGGTGCTTGGTTTTTGACACACCTCCGAAGAGTTACCATGTGTCAAAAATATCCAGAATTATAGTAATGAGGGAGGTACATACTATGGTAAGCATATACACAAATCAAAACCACCATCAATATATATACACCGCATGCACATATAAATACTTCGATCCCTCTTTACTTCCATACAATGCCTTAAAACCCTTATAATTCTCACATGCAAACATGTATAAATTTCGCATATTTCCCATATCCAAGTAAAAACAAATATAAATTTGAAAATCCCTTTTTACGCATGCAATTTTATACTTTAAAACAATGCTTATTTAAAACAAAGTCCACTCATAGAATGTCCAAGCTGGTATGGCCCGGTGGGGATCCTGCCTGCTAGCTAGCCGTAACCTGAGCACCTATTGAAGAAATATAGAGATATATTAAAAATTGTATTTCGAACACGAACTTTAAATTAGAAGGAAAACCCTAATTCCCGGGATTTAATGCGTTTTTTTGGTTAAGACGATCTCGATAGGTTCATGGTCAACAGTTTGGTCACCTTCCTTTTTTTGGTCAACCCAGGCCCACAGAGCCCACTACCTCTGATTTCCAAACCAAGAGTTCCTAAAGGTCCAACTCAAAACAAAGAACATGTCCCAAGGGTTATCGGTTACCCGACCGAGCAGTTGGATTACTCTCGATCGCACAATCGGACGATTATCGGTTACCCAACCATAAACTCCTTGAATTGAAGTATCTGGGATTCCGATTCCCGATCAACCAATTCTTACACCATCCAAGGGATAGAAGGAACAAAAATTTAAAAAGAAACCGATCGGACAATCTGAACCTATCAAACCCAGATATTGCCTAATATGTGAAGTTTCGTTTGATAGTCAAACAATAACCTATCGCTAATCTGAGCATACCGTCTTGCGTGGGACAACATGGGGATTATTTTGGAACCTTAAGGGCAGCCACGATGGGTCCCACGCGCCACATCAAGCGCCGGCAGTGCGTGGGTGTCTTAATTAATTTTCGGTGATTGGAAAAATTCAACTCACCAGCCAATACCTATACCTACAGAACCACCACAATTAGGGGACTCACTTTTGGTCTTGGACCGCGGCCAAACACTGATAGGGGCTAGCCAGAAAACAACTCAACAATTGACGCAAAACCTAGGTTTTAGATTTGATTCAAAAGTTCCAAATCGACCCAAACCACCCACCAAAACAGCAAGAGGACGTTAAGGAGATGAAGAACCATACCTTGGTTGACGAAAAATGTTGCCAGAAATGCCAGAAACAATGACGAAAAAATTGATCCGAGAAAATTAGTGGGCTATGTAGAGGAGGATGAGAGGAGAAATTTGGTACAAGTTTCGTGCGATTTGGTAGCGAGACGACAACGATCTTGCCGGTCAAAGCGGCAGTGTAGCGGGGGAGAGAGAGAGAGAGAGAGAGAGAGAGAGAGAGAGCGCATGAAGAATTTTGGTGGCAAAATTGGGAAACAAAGTTTTTCTAAAAAGACCAAATTGCCCTTTTTGTTTTTAGACCCTTATTCAACCTATATAACTCGGAATTGAGTGTGCCACCTGTCCACAAACTCATATCGACAAGCTCTAGGCAACGGCGTAACTCAGTTCCCCAAAATCCAATTGAAATTAAAAGTGACCAATCTACCTTTACCCTTAAGGGTAAAAATGTAGTTCCATAATTAAATTTTTAACTTAATATTTATTTTAGGTCGAGATGTTACATAATTCATTTTGTATTTTTCAGCAGGGAGTTCTCCAAAGTTCAGTTATATGGAGGGGAAGTAATTCAATTTTATATCTTTTGCCATTTTGCTGAAGTTGAAAACCCAGCAAAAACTGATGGTTTTTCCCATTTTTCTTGATTATATCAACTAAGCATTATGTATATGAGAGAATTTAGTTTACAATTAGGATATGTTTGCTTGTGTTATATTTGTGACTTGTCTTTTAGGCCATCTCCAGTCATAAGGCTAAATGTAGTCCATGGTTATAAATTTAGCCCTCCAAAAATCTTCAGTCATGCAGGGCTATATTTTAGGGCTCTTCATATTTTATTATTTTGAGAAAAACTATGTTACAACCCTCATACATTCTACAACTATGTATTGTTTAATTTAATTAAACTACTATTTAGAGACAATATTCCATATATGACACATGTACGTTGATAAGCATTTAACAAGATTTCTAATAAGATTTTGTGTCCATGTAGTAGATCTTATCATGAAGGAATCTTAATAATTTTTTAGATATGATTTTTGAGTGACACGTGTCAGTCTGGGAGCAACTATCTAGATTTCTGATTAGATTTTTGTCGACGTGGCACCTCTTATCTTCATCTTCAAATGTCAATAAATGAAGTGTTTTTGATTCAATATCTCACAACTTCAACTCCTTCCTATGTAAATGGAAGGATTGATTATGCCTCTATTTATTTTTGTTAGATGCGTTCCCAAAACCCAATGCTTTTTTGGCACAACACTATCTTTGGAGACTTTCATGAAAGCCTTGCAAAGATTTTCATCTTCCACTCGTGACAAGTTTCGTCCCTTCAAAGTCTGGGACATTTTTCAAACAATATGAATAACAAAGTAAGTAAAGAAAATAAATATGTAGAAAATGTTTGGATGAAATGAGCGTGGAAAATATTTGACAAAAATAATGAGTGTGGAAAGTTATGAATAAAGAGAATGCGATAACATTTGTAAGAAATGTGGAATGAAATAAGTGGGAAATTTTTTAAAGGAATTTTTTGGTATTTATATACATATTTTAAGTTTTTAATTTTTTTTAATAAAAATAATTATAAAGCCAACAAAGGCAATTTTAGAAGAAAAAAAAAATGGTTGCATTTCAATGGTTTTGACCTCCAACGACTATAACCAATTATATATATATATATAAAATAAATTTTAAAACATTTAAAAAGGTTATTAGAAAAAAAAAAACTAATAGCTAGTTGACGTCAGCACGCCATTAATTTTGGCTGTTGGATCTATAGTTGTACGAGATGTTTTGTGATCTTGTCCACGCATGATACTTTTTCTTTTTAGAAAACACATGCGCTGGGCCCACAAAAAATTTGGCCTAGGCCAAAGCTGGGCTATAAGTGGGCATGGTTGGAAGGCTAAGGGGCCATGTGGCCCTCCAAATTTGGCTAAATTTTTTTAGCCCATAGCTGGAGATGGGCTTTGCGTTATTTTAAGGCTATATTTGACCTATAACCTATGGCTAGAAATGACCTTATATGTATATTCGGTGAAGGAATGCAAAATGACTTTCGGCTCAAAGACCAATGTTGTTGCAAGTGGCAGAATAGTTGATATTAATGTGCCAAACCAGCTAGTTTAGAATGTTCCTTTGGGAGAGGGGAACATAAGAGTAGCTGTGAATTGTGCACTAATTGGAGATTCTCCACTACCAATCTGATTGGTGCATAATCACATATCATTTTGTACCTTTCTAACTAATGAATTGGTTATGTTTTTGAGTTAAACTTGTACTTTTAATCTCTTTTGTGTTTGTTTCAGTGTATTAAGCTTTGAGACTCATTTAATGCATTTTTGAGTCAAGTTAGCTCAAAGCTGTGTCTGCAGATCAGTCAACTTCACGGATTGGGATGTACTCTTTCAGGAAGAACCAGATAATGAGCCATACATCATTGGAAAGATGTAGAAGTCTAGTTTCTGGAGCATTTTACGGTTCATGATTTCGAGTCCCCTAGAGGAAGTTATGGAAGTTTTGGCAGCTTAAGGTGAAATTCGGCAGCATCTGCGTTACTAGGCAAAAAATGACATTTGAAGGCCTTACCTATTTTTCCTTGAGCTGGGCTACATATTTTTGGAAAGCTAAGACAAATAGCTTCAAGATCCATATTTTTCTATAATTTTATCAATTAAGGAACAAGCCCAAAATGAGCCCATAAGCAGACTGCAATGTATTGTCATGCATGACATATGCATGAGCTAATTGTTTTTGGTGGGTGAATTAGATCAAGTTGGTGAAGAAACTGATTTTCTATTGCATATTCAATTCATATTTTGACTTCCCTTAGGCCTATGAATAGTGAGGTTCTCCAAGCTTTCAAACACATCCCAAGGGGGAGAGCTCTCAAACACTTCTCTAGAGCTCCTCTCCCTTCTCTTCTTCCCTAGTGCTCAAACACCTCTCCCTTCTCTTCCTCAAATTCTCTAAATTCTTCGAACACCTCTCTTCTCTTAAAAAATTCTCCATGTTCTCAAACACATTTCCTTTATCTTCCAAAATTCTCCAAGTTCTCAAACACCTTTCTCTTCCCCTCCAAAATTCTCCATGTTCTCAAACACCTTTCCTTTCTCTTCCTCAAATTCTGTAAGTTTTTCTTTAATGTTCTCAATTGTTGTACAAAACCCTTTTGCTTCTTAGTTGTAATTTATTTTTCATTGCAATGTAAATTCTTTTCTTAATTATTCAAGTTTAATTAGTTTCCAAGTTTCAATTACGGTTCTTGTTCTTATTCATTATGCTTATAAGTTAATATGCTTGTTTGAATGATTGATCACCATTAAAACTTGTATGTTAGCTATCTTGGTTTGAATTAAGAGTCAACACCATGCTTTAATTTGAATTGAACTATGAATAGGAAGAGTATGTATGGACATTCGACAACAGGATTAGATACATACTTTGTTAAGATATGAAATAGCTGTAAATATTTGTTTCCTTGTCTAGATAGTCACCTGCTTTAATTTAGGACTAACAGAAGTTTACCATATGTAGCCTATCGCGTCCTCTTTATATCCTTGTACCATTAGAGTTGTAAACATATACAGAAAATATATCAAATACCAATTTTACATGGTATCAGAGCCGCACCCTGGCTCTGCATCTACGCCCATCTCATCCTAGCCTACCATGGCCAAAGACGTCAACAGTGTACGAATCCGTCAGGAGCAAAGCCCTCAGACTTCTCAAATCCATCAATTGCAGACCATAGCACCACACCTTACACTCGAGCAATGCAAACAAATTATTGCAACTGTAGGTAACGAAGCTGTATCAAAGCCCCAAGTTAATTCTACCGGTCTGTCTTTTCCCACCTGTTTACTTTCTCAAAGTCAATCTAATTTGTCACATGCATGGGTAATAGACAGCGGGGCTACGGATCATATAACCAATTCCTGTAAGCTTTTGACCAATAAATCATCACCATCCATGCCTCCTGTAGGATTGCCCACTGGTGCTAAGGCCCCTATACAATCAACAGGCACAATCACTTTTGATTCTCATTTACATCTTATTGATGTTCTTTGTGTTCCATCATTTAATGTTAACTTGATGTCTGTTAGCAAACTCACAAACACACTAAACTGTTGTATTGTTTTTTTTCCTCAACATTGCATTATGCAGGATTTGGACACGAAGAGGACGATTGGATTTGGTAGGCGACATGGCGATCTCTATTACTTTCACCCACCACCATCACCAACCTCACATCATGTGTCCACTCCACCAAATCTTTGGCATATGCGGCTGGGACATCCCTCTGATGCTCGTCTCCGCCTCCTAGCTAAAAATATTTATGATATTTCATTTTCTAATAGACCATGTGATTTTTGTCCCTTGGCTAAACAAACAAGACTCCCATTTACTTTGAGTTCGATTACTAGCACTGCACCATTTGATTTAATTCATTGTGACATTTGGGGTCCGCACAAAGTTTCTTCACATTCTGGAGCAAAATATTTTTTAACTATTGTTGATGATTTTATGCGTTGCACTTGGGTTTATTTGATGCATTACAAATCTGATACTCAAGGTCTGCTTAAATCCTTTTTTGTCTTTGTCTCCACCCAATTTAATTGTAAAATCAAAGCAATACGTGTAGACAATGGTGGTGAATTTTATTCCATGCGAGATTTTTTTGCAGATCTTGGAGTCATTTATCAACATTCATGCGTTTATACTCCTCAACAAAATGGGGTCGTCGAACGTAAACACCGTCACATTTTGGAAATGGCTCGAGCCCTTCGGTTTCATGCACATCTTCCTCTTAATTTTTGGGGTGAATGTGTTCTCACTGCTGCCTATTTAATTAATCGCATTCCCACATCACTTTTATCTGGTAAATCTCCATATGAACTTTTGTTTAATCGTCCACCCATCTATAAACATCTTCGTGTTTTTGGTTGTCTATGCTATGCCACTAATATTCATCCCTCTCATAAATTTGATCAACGAGCACGTAAATGCATTTTTATGGGCTATCCTTTTGGTTAAAAAGCTTATCGTGTTTATGATTTAGCAACTAAATTTTTTTATAGCAGCCGTGATGTTGTCTTCTATGAGGATATTTTTCCTTTTGCTGATACTGGCACTACTCCAGTCCCGAATGCCCATGTTCTTCCTTTATCTCAACCTGATTATGTGACCATACCAATGCCGCACACAACAACTCAGCCACCTAACTCACCAACCATCCAATCCCATTCAAGTTCAACTCCAACACTAATCAGCACATGCCCACAATCAAGCATGAACTCAGAAACTAGCCCACAATCAATCTCAGAACCTACCCCACAATCACGCACAATCTCAGAATCTAGCTCAGAGTCGCCACCTAACGTACTGCTACGTAACTCAACCCCAACACTTCCTCCTAGACGCTCAGAACGAATAAGACAACCTTCTGTTTTACTTCGTGATTTTCATTGCTACAACGCCATGTCTCCTCACTCCAATTCGTTGTCAACTTCGGATCCACCTACTGCACAAGGTACAGGCTCTCGTTACCCCATTTCGAATTTTCTTACCTATAATCGTTTATCTCCTACTCACCGTTGTTTTGTAGCAACTATCTCACGTGATGTTGAGCCCACTACATTTGCCTAAGCTTCAACAGATCCTAGATGGCGAGAGGCCATGAACATGGAAATTCAGGCGCTTGAACAAAATAATACTTGGTCTCTCACAACTTTACCTGCAGGAAAACACCCAATTGGTTGCAAATGGGTGTACAAAAATAAATATAATTTTGATGGCTCCATTGGGTGTTATAAGGCTCGTCTCATGGCCAAAGGATACACACAACAAGAAGGCTTGGACTATATAGAGACATTCTCTCCTACCGCTAAGTTGGTCACTTTCCGATGTTTGCTTGCCATTGCTTATGTATGCAATTGGCCACTTCACCAACTCGATGTACAAAATGCATTTCTCCATGGCGATTTAGACGAAGAAGTTTACATGCTTCCTCCACCCGGTCTTCGCCGATAGGGGGAGAAGTTGGTATGTCGGCTAAACAAATCCCTTTATGGGTTGAAGCAAGCGTCACGAAATTGGTTTGCCAAATTTACTGGTGCTCTTAAAGATGCCTGATTCACTCAGTATATGGCAGATTACTCACTCTTTACCAGGTTTGCTAATAACTCTTTTACAATTATATTGATTTATGTGGATGACATTGTTATTACAGGAAATGATCCAAAGGCCATTCAATCACTCAAGGATTTTCTCCATACACGCTTCCGCATTAAAGACCTTGGAAATCTTAAATATTATTTAGGCATTGCCGTTGCACGATCAAAGGAGGGAATTTTTATTTCACAACGCAAGTACGCGCTAGACATACTTGATGATGCTGGGCTCTTGGGGTCACGCCCTTACGTAGACTTTGAAACTCAAGCTCACTGATGGAAAGATTTTACAGGATCCTTCCAGGTATAGATGACTCGTAGGCCGCCTCATTTACCTCACAGTAACACGACCTAATATTACTTTTGCTGTGCACGTCCTTAGTCGATTTATGCACGAGCCACGTCAACCTCATATTGATGCAGCCCTTCGTGTATTATGTTATCTAAAGGGAGCTCCAAGACAAGGCGTTCTATTCCATGCACAAAATAATCTCAAGCTACGGGCCTTTTGTGATTCAGATTGGGCGAGTTGTCCTGTTACCAGAAGATCAGTAACAGGTTATTGCACTTTTCTAGGTAATTCCTTGATTTCCTGGAAGACCAAAAAACAGAACACCGTGGCACGCTCATCCACAGAAGCAGAATATCGGTCCATGACAGATGCGTGTTGTGAGCTCAAATGGTTACGATTTATACTGCAAGATCTTGGTATTGAGCATTTGGAACCAGCAACCTTGCATTGTGATAATCAATCAGCCCTATATATTGCTAAGAATCCTGTGTTTCACGAACGAACCAAACATATTGATCTTGATTGTCACCTGGTTCGACAAAATATTCAATCTGGCTTAGTGTCCACTACCTATACACCTACCGCTCTACAAGTTGCACATATTTTCACCAAGCCCTTAGGCAAGGCTTCTTTTGGCACTCTCTTAGGCAAGTTGGGAGTCTACAATATACACTCTCCAACTTGAGGGGGAGTGTTAAGATATGAAATAGCTGTAAATATTTGTTTCCTTGTCTAGATAGTTAACTGCTATATGTTGGCTGCGCAAATCTCACGGCCTGGTGCTCCGGGCCGAGGGGATGTGCGTTAACACGTGACGTCCTTCTTTTGGATGCTGTGCGGTTGTGTGCGGGGGTGCTAGCACGGTCTACCGTGCGTCGAGATGGTGATGAGGTTTGGGTAGAAGATGGTTTAATGATGCGCCTATTTTGAGTTCGACTCCTAATCAAACGATTGTGGCCGAGAGAGGAACTGATCTTGGCCGTTAGGTTCACGGCATGAGCTACAAGGCCGTTTAATAGTGGTGTCGGTGGCGGGGTTTAGGCGGTGCTCCTGCGCGTTGCTCAGAGAGCGACGGTCGTATAATATATGAGGTGAATGAGATGACAATAGAGATGGTGCTGCTTTTGGTTTGGTGTTTGAACCCCTTGAATGTAGTCTTGAGCTTAGTATTTATAGGGGGAGTCCTGGAGGGACAATCGAGGCTGAAAAGATCTGCGTTGTGGAGCCTGATCGGGGCAAGTGGGTAGTCAAAATCGGCATTTGGGTAGTCAAATCGGCATTTGGGATCGTGAAGCATGGTAGTGTGACTCCCATAAATCCCGGTAAATCTCGGCCACCGCCCTGATCGTGGGTTCTGCCCCTTTGACCGTGGGAACGCATTTAATGCCCTGGTCTGGTGGTTGGTGATCTGACCTGAAGTTGTAAGAATACTTGTGAGAATGTTTGTGTCTAACCACTCTGATTTCCATCACCAAATCCTAACTTCAGTCACTTCCCCTCTTCCCTCGTGCATTAAATGCTTCTTCCGACTAGTGGGTTTGCTGCGATAGTCAGAGGCATTACTTCATTAAATGGGGCGTGGGACCCTGAGGCCACGTGGTGATTTGACCACAGTATCTTCGGCCGTGTCTTTTACGGCCTTCGGCTTCGGCCTATAATACCGCGGTCGCGAGGCCGAGAGGATTCTGCCTTTGCAGCTTTTCTTTTGTTTTCAGGAAGGCGAAATGCCTAATGAAACGTGGCCGTTTCAGTTCATGAGTAGGTGCTAGGGCCGAGAAGAAGTCCCTTCAGTCAGTTTATGACCGTGATTTGTTAGGCACAAACACTTTAATTTAGGACTAATAGAAGTTTACCATATGTAGCCTACCGCTTCCTCTTTATATACTTGTACCATTAGAGTTGTAAACATATACAGAAAATATATCAAATACCAATTTTACATACTTGGTTGTTTAAAACATTCTTCTATATGCTTAATGAATTTCTAATGCTTAATTTTAGGTTAGACAACAAATGATCAAATTCAGGAATTAGGAATACAAGGTTAGGACCAGACACCATGGCTTAATCATACTTTAGCTAGAATCAATCCATGAATCTGAATTGAACTTGGGAACTTATTTGCTTGAGTTAGTTATTTTCCTTCTTCTTTGTTTTATGTTCTTTTGTTTTCATTTCTATTTTG
>NW_007362541.1:65080-77614 GCF_000346735.1 Prunus mume
GATTGATTGATTGTTGTAATGTATGACCTTAGTTATTCAGTTAATTGTATGATATTAATTAATAATTCTGTACAACATTTTAATTCTTATCACATGTTCATTATGCAGGCTTTGGGCAAGACAAATCAAAAATTAAAAAAGCTGGGTTAAAGCTGTAAAGTACGACGGTCAGGGATAAAAATTGGAAACACAGACGTCTAAGATAAAAACAACGCCGGGTTTCAAAAGGCAACAGACTGTAAAACAAAAAACTTACATCTAAAAAAAAAAAAAAAGACGGTTTGCTTAAAATAAACCGTCCTCTAAACCTCAAAATAAAGGCCTTTCAGTTCCATTAACTGTCGTGAAAGATGTTCTGCACGTTTGCTAGTCTATAACAACTGACGTCTCCGTGCATACATACGTCACGGCAGGTCAAACAAGCGACTTTTAAAAGGACAACCACGTCATTATGTAATAAGAACTGACGTGGTAAGTAATTACAACGTCAAGCAGGTGGATCCCTAGACGTAGTGAAGTAATTAACCACGTCCTTTATTTTAAAGAAACAGACGTTGAATCTATAATCCATGTTGGTTATATTTTTATCCACGCCTTAAATATTATTTATAACGTCAGCCCTTGACATAATCCGACGTGGGGGAGAGTTTTGTACGTCGATATTGAGTAATATTCTGTCATTTTAAATATTTTAGACGTTGGTTATTTAGAAAAAGTGACGTCTACCTCTGTTAAAGGGCCTTCTTTATTCTATTTAAACGACGAATCTCGAAAAAAACAGACGTGTTAACGAGTTAACACGATGGTTTGTATTATAGTTCCCGACGTGGATAAATACATAAGCGTCGATGATGCCTGGTGCAGGGCGTAGTTATTTTATTTTACGGTGGTTATTGAAAGACAAATGACATATAATACACTTTAAACGTCTGTTGGTTTGTTTGTACGTCGTTGTTTATGGTTCACACGTCAGTTTCTTTTTATTTTATAACATAGGAAATATTAACCACGACGGTTTCTAGCTTATCCAAGTCTTTTTCCCTTCATTTAGAGACGTGGATAATTATCTGTACGTCGATTCTTCTTTGGATCATGACATGTAACAGTCTTTAGACGTCTCTTCTTTCATAAAACCGTCGTCTAATGTTGTCGGAGATTTCATTTTAGGCTAATTATATAGTAATTACATGTCGGTTAGTAATAAATATGGACGTTGAATTCCTAAACAATGTCGGTTATTAATCGTCGTTGTTGATTGTACAAAAGATGGCGGTCGATTTCACGACGGTTGGAAAACCTTCTACACGATGGTTGTTTCCTGTCGTCTATTTCGATTTTTGTAGTAGTGTCAACTTCTGAACAAAATTGAAAGTTGAATCAGATTTACAAAAACGGGCGAGCTCGGGCTGGACCCTGCTGGCTTGTTTCTTTTGTCTTGATCATGGATGGCGTAGGCGTGCCACTATTGGGTATGAGACTAGCCTAATAGACCTGGTATATGTAGTGTAGGATATTGATTTATTGGATTCGCGCTTGTTCCGGACTTCTGCTCAACCCATTGTGCTCCAAGGGGACTACTAGCTTGGATAAGTTCTTCTCTATGCCTTAATCAAGAGGACTTCAATATTCTTTCATTCGTGCGTTATCAGTTCAATAGATACGAACAAACCAGAGGGAAACCAGCGTTGTAGTTAATGTTACCCGATTTGGATAAAGAAACCTAACTTAAACTTGAAATGACCCTAGATTGGGTCAAGATTTCAGTCGATTCAAGCCCAGTGATATAGTTCGGGCCCAAACAAGCCCTTACTTTTGGACTAATAGAGCTCTATTTGGGCCTAAACCTTGGGTCCAAATAATAGGCTTGGATAATATAAACGCGGGAAAGTAAATTATTCTTATAAAATATATATAAAGTAGTTAAATAGCATATAATAACTAAGACAAATTTCAGAGAGTGGGGAGGTTTCAGACGTTAAAGATCTCTTTATCCAATTTTAACTTGATAGCAAAGAAAAGATAAAAGCCATAGATTTCTTCATGTAACTGATTCAAGACACCAATTACAATATAGGAGAAACTGGAGATTTCTCTATCCAGTTTGAGTAATGCATATGTCTATAACAATTCAAACTGATTATTTAAAAGAAATCATACCATGAGGATGACAGAGGGACAAAAGATAAACGCAGGAGTGGTCAGTTGGTTATATACTAACTCAGCTTATTTGAAAGGATCTTGAGTTTTTTCAAGTGTTTTCAAGACATTACGTCTGGTTTTTGGAGAGAGAGAGTCCTCTTCTGCTATTGTGGAGCCTTTATACTTATAAGCAAGAATTCCTAATGATGAAAGCTGAAAGAGGATATTTGGCTGCTATCCAGAGTCAGCTGTTGGTCTGTCTTCCTAAACCAGTTTATATATGAGAGGACGGAATGCCACCGACAAAACTACTGGTCATACGAGATTTTTTTTTACCTAAGTCCTTTATAGCTGGAAATCTAGCTGGTAATCGGTTTTTTCGGGCCTTGGTGGCTATTATCCAGCTCCCTTTTCATGTTGGGAGATAAGACGGTCAAGTCGCCATTAATGGTGACAATCCTTCTTTAGAGCCTCATGTGGGTTGATGTGCAACGGCTACTAATTTTCTTAACTTTAGTGTGGATCAAAGTTAAGGCCCCTTGGCATTGTGGCCTCTACTAAATTTTTACCCACTGTTGGCTCAAAATGAAAAAGGTTCTTTTGTCTTTTCTAAAGAAAAGATATTGAAAGATATTGGGCCTAGGCTTAATAAATATTTTTATGAGAATTAAACCATTTCTGGCCGATTTTCCAAATATCGTACAAACATTGCCCCTAGTTTCGATGGGCTCGGGTAAAGTTTATTGAAAGTAAATACTTCATATCCTTTGCGATGTCAAATCATACACAAAAAGAATATTTTCGAAAGTAACGCACCAAACTAATAGAAGCAAATGTTACATCCACGTCTAGCATCAATTTCGGCCTGCTCGGTACAGAAAAAACCTCCCAACTTCTATTCTTTCGAACTTCCTTTTTCTAAGCAAAAACTGAAGCGAAAGTTTCTTCTGCACTCTGGTTCTGCTGAAATTTCTAAAATTTTCTCAAGCTTCTCTTGTCATTTTCTCTATATAATGAGGCCAAAGAAATTGAAAGCTCCAAAGGTCTTTGCTGACGCACCTAATTTGGTTTCTGAGCTAGGCGTTGCAGAGCATGCCAAGGAGTTTCAGGCGCTCTAGCGTAAGAACAGGCAGGGAGTTCGCTAAGATTGTACTATCTGTTGGAAAATTGGCTCACCTAAGGATACAAGGACTGGGGAAAGCGACCGGTTGCTGGGAACTTGCGACCAGTAATTTTGAAGCTGGAAGGAAGAAATTGAATCTGTGCAAAAGCGACTGGTCGCTGGTTCTTGGCGACCAATCGCCCTAGGATAGATTTGAATATGTTCCAAAGCGACTGCTTGCCAGGAACCAGTGACCGGTTGCTCCAATAGAGCTGCTTGGATTTCCACCCGTTTTCAAGTACTCTTTTCATGTGTTATCGCTTTCAACTTGTTTCAAGGACTGTTTTGGGTCACTTTTGAGCCAAATAAAGGTTGGCAAGCTGCTAGAAAGGTGAGATAGCATTTATGGGTGATTGTTGGATTGTTTCAAAGTGTGCCTACCTTTGGCTCCATAAAGGATGGCTGATGTGAAGGCATCAATGACTTGCCCAAGCTATGGTCTATGATGGGTGACTAAAGCCACAATTGCAGGGGAAGCCACAATTGAAGGGATAGAAGCTATGGGATCTGGTGAACCAAAAGAAGATACTCAGCAAGGATGTTGTGTTTGATGAAAAGATCATGCCTATAAAAAAAAAGTCAAGAATTCAAAGGCAAAGGAGGATGTTGTTCAGAAAGAAACAACCATGGAAGTTCCACTCAAGAAAGTGTTCAGGGAAACTTCAAAAGAACCGCCAACTGAAGACGTTCAGGAGGAGGTGGAGTCTGATAGTGAGGAGGAAGATGCTGGGCAACAACAACAACAAACTCAAGAAGAAGAAGAGGCTCAAGAGCAGGTGGATCCTTCATTTATAGCTCGGTCCAGGCCCAGGAGAACCATCAACCACCTCAAAGGTTTGGATGGGACAAGGACGCAGTTCACTATGCCTTAAATGCTAGTGAAGAAGAACCATCCACGTTCCAAGAGGCTGTTGAGAACAAGGAACGGGAAAGTTGGATGGAAGCTATGATGGAAGGGATGGAATCTCTACACCAAAACTCAGTTTGGGACTTAGTTCCTAAACCAAAAGATCGCAAGGTTATTGGCTGCAAATAGGTGTTTAGGAAGAAAGAAGAAATGCATGGAAAGGGAGCCACCATATTCAAAGCTCGGTTGGTGGCCAAAGGATACTTGTAAAAGAAGGGAATTGATTATGATGAAATTTTCTATCCGGTGGTGAAACACACTTCTATATGACTACTACTCTCCATAATAGCACAAGAGGACATGGAGGTGGAGCAAATGGATGTGAAGACTGCTTTCCTCCATGGGGAGTTGGAGGAAGACTTCTACTTCTTTATGTTGATGGCATGCTAATTGCATGTAAAGACATGTCGAAGATCCAGAAATTGAAGACATTGCTTAGGAGGGAGTTTGACATGAAGGATCTTGCTTCTGCACAAAAGATCATAGGAATGGAGATAAAGAGAGACAGAAATGCAGGCAAGCTATGGTTGTCACAAAGTAAGTACTTACATTTCCAAAGTACTTGAAAAATTCAATGTGATGGATTGCAAGCCTGTGTTTACTCCTTTGGTTAAGTGCGCCGGAATGTCCTTCTACGAATGAGGAGAAGGAAGAAATGAGCAAAGTTCCATATGCAAGCTTGGTAGGGTGTCTCATGTATGCAATGGTCTGCACAAGCCCTAACTTAGCCCAAGCCGTAAGTGTGGTGTCAAGGTACATGGCGAATCCAGGCAAATAACATTGGACAGCCGAAAAATGGATTCTCAGGTACTTGAAGGGCACCAAGAAGTTTGGGATATTGTTCGAAAGAAAACAAGGAAAGGCATGTGTGTTGGGTTATGTGGACTTAGATTATGCAAGAGATCTAGACAAGAGGAGATCCGCCACAGGATATGTCTTCACTTGTGGTGGAGGACCGATTAGTTGGAGAGCAGTGCTACAATAGGTTAGTGCCTTGTCAACTACAAAAGCAGAGTATATGGCACTAATGAAAGCTTAAAAAAAAAAGGTATGGCTGAAGAGATTGGCAAAGGAATTCGGGATAGCCCAAGACTTCGTAGTGATACAAAGTGACAGTCAAAGTGTTATATGCTTAGTAAAGAATCAAGTGTTCCATGGAAGATCCAAACGCGTTGATGTATGATACCACCGAATAAGGGATTGGGTAAATGACAGAGACATCACGATAAGGAAGGTTCATACAACGGAGAATGCTACAAATTGTCTAACAAAGCCAGTCACAGCAGCAAAGTTCAAACATTGTTTGCTTAATCTTCTTCCATGCTAAAGATTGAGGTGGAGTTCTTGAGAGTTATCAGGACAATTCTTAAGACATTACAGATGTCCTGGAAGGAAATGATTTCCACAAGGAGTCTTAGGCTCGCCAAGGTGGAGATTGTTGGAAAATTGGCTCATCTAAGGATACAATGACTGGGGAAAGCGACCAGTCACTGGGAACTTGTGACCGGTCATTTTGAAGCTGGAAGGAAGAAATTAAATCAATGCAAAAGCGACCGGTCGCCGGTTCTTGGTGACCTGTCGCCCTAGGACAGATTTGAATCTGTGCAAAAGCGACCGGTTGCTAGAGATTCTGAGCAAAAGAGACTGGTCGCCAAGAACTAGCGACCGGTCTCTCCAGTAGAGTTGTTTGGATTTCCACGCTTTTTCAAGTACTCTTTTCATGTGTTATCGCTTTCCACTTGTTTCAAGGACTGTTTTGGGTCACTTCTGAGCTAAATAAAGGTTGGCAAGTTGCTGGAAATGTGAGATAACATTTATGGGTGATTGTTGGCTTGCTTCAAAATGTGCCTACCTTTGGCTCTAGAAAGGGTGGCTGATGTGAAGACATAGAATAACTATTGTGTAGGCATCAATAACTTGCCTAAGCTATGGTCTATGATGGGTGACTAAAGCCACAATTGCAGGGGAAGCTGCAACCTTTTTCTCAAGTCCAAAGGCTTGTGCATAAAAGGCAAGATGAGGCAAGACAACAAGTAGAGAGGTGAAGTAACTGGGAGCTAGAGAGTGCAAAGAATCCAAGAGAAAGAGAGTCTTTCAAGTGTATCAAGCGTTGTGCAAAGAGTGTGAGAGAAACAGATTGTGAGGGTAGTTTTCTAAGGGGGTTTCCTTTTGTGAACCAAAGTTGTAACCTATCTTCATTGCAGAGATTTCTCAAGGGGATCACCAAAGAGGATGTAGGCAAATTGCTGAACCTCTATAAACTCTAGTGTCATTTGTGCTTGGTTAATTTTCTCTGTGTGTGTGTGAGACTCATCCATCATTGAGTTTGTCCAAAGTCCATCAACAACAAGGTCTAAAGGGGAGTGAGTTAGTTCCTAATTCACAACACTATCCCTTTCCCTTAAGCTTGAGAGGTCTTCTCAAGACTCTATTTTTAGGTCCTCATTATCATCAGGCCAAACCAGAAAGTTTACAGGCCTTAGACACACAGCTGGTCTGAGCACCATTTCCTTATGGTATGGAAGCCATAAACTGGGGAACCATGGAAGCGAATTTGGAGAGGTTGGGCTCGAACCCTGAAGTGCCGATCACCAAGGATTATCTCTCTTAGGCTGGTCGGGTAGACGAAATGATGCCTATGTATAAGGAAAAATGGATGCATAATGGGATCTTTTATGCCATTATGTTGTCGAAGCATCAAATTGATTTGAATGATCCTTTATTGGGCCTCGCTTTATGTTATTAGGATAGTACCTCCAATAGTTTTGTCTTCAGACCTGGTCCCAGGACCCCTACCCTTGTAGACATTGCTACCTTCTTTAGCTTTATGCCTTGTAGCATGAGCATAGATGTTTTGGGGGATTACGAGTTGAAGAATCGTAGAATCGAGACCTTGTTGAAGGCTAGCAGAACAAAGATCGTGCGTCAGAGAACCTATTCTAGGTTCATGATGTCTTACCAAGGGATGACTGATCGTGATCAAGAACACATGATGATCTTGCTTTTCTGGCTAAACAAGTTTATCTTCCCCAATGATGATGGAGGGGTGAAACCGGAGTATATGCATCTAGCGGACTCTCTTCACAATGAAGTAGGTGTGGCCACGAGCCCTTTTATGTTAGCCTCTCTCTATCACTGCCTTCATCAAATTAGTATCAATCCACAGTACCTTAATGTTTGTGGTCCAATCTGGATGGTCCATATGTGGTTGGAATGGTATTTCCCCGATCTTGGGAACGAAGCACTAGAATTTCTTAAGGACGACGTCCCAGCAGACGTCCCAACCATTGCTTTGGCTATTAGCTCCAAGAGGCTTGTGATCCAACTCCTCTCTGTACCCCAGCCTTCCACGATTTCTAGGAGAACAGGCTGTTCTAGTTGCTCCCAGAATCACCAAACTCTTCTATACCTCAACCTACAAAGATTGTCCTTTTACCTGGTTAATGACTGAGCAGGAAGAAGCGTCCATGCTGAGGAGGTTGAAGTGTCTTCAACAGATGGAGGTGATAGATTGAAGCATCCTCAGGGTACAAGATCCTAACAATCTGGATTATTTTTGGTGGTTATTAGAAACTGTCTCGGGTGAATCAAGTGGACCTAAGGATGTTGGTAAGGTTTTTGCCAGAGTTTTGATTCCTTCTCTTGTGAATGAGGCTGATTCTATTTCTTTATCAACAGATCAAAGAATTTCTCCGGTTTCTAATGGGGATCCGTTAAAAGAGGAAGAAACAGAAAGAACTTCAGTCCTTCCACTTCCTTCTCAACCTTATGGGCCTCTGCTCCCTTAGCTTCAGATGTTGATCCTGAATCGACCCTAGTAGAAGGCAAAATTCTATTTTACAGCCTATTCTTGAATTTTTCAGAGGTGGTTTTTGTGAATTAACTTGTACGTTTGTAATCCTAGAAACCCATGAGAAGAGACTGTTGAGGCCCAAAATATTCACGGTTCGGCCCAAATAAATTATCGGCCCAATGCGATGCTTTACCAATAAGAAACCCGATTTGGGCATGCGAAAGTTCATCATATGCGCTTGCACACATGCCACGCCAAACGACACGCCACTCTAAGCAAGGAATTATCATTCCGCAACTAATCACGCCACAAGCTTAAGTGGGCCCCAAGCCACTCAAATACCCGGGGCTTGCTTGAGTGGGTTGTGGTATGGATGGTAATAAATTGTCATGAGGCCCATTGATGGACCAAGAAGTGGAGGTTCCGGGTTACTTGGGAGCCTCGGAACCCAAGCCCATTTCTTAGGCCCAAACATGTGGGTGAGCACAAAAGAGAAAGTAGCCCAACCAAAATAGCCCATTACTCCAACCAAAATAGCCCATCACTTCAACCAAACTAGCCCAATAAAACAAGTTTCAAGCAAAAACTTCCAAATGACCAAGGGATATTGGAGCGCAGATCACCATTTGAACCAGCATGCATACCCATTCCTTCCCTCATCAGACCTAGCCTTGGAAAAGGAGAGAAAAGAAGGAAGAAAGATGGCTGAAAATAGAAGTCTGAAACAGCCTCAGGAAAGAGGGCTTTGAGCTCCCAAAAATCCCTGATTTTATGCAAATGGGTAGAGTGGATTTCACTAAGATGGGAAAAGTCAAGGGAGAAGAGGAGAAAGGAAGGGAAAGACTTGGCCAAATTGGATAAAAACCATTAGGATTTCTTGGAGAATAGTAGCTTCCAGCGCCTATAAAAAGAGGCATTTCCTACCTATCATCTCAAGACGCATCCAGAGAACAAGCTTCATCTCTCATCCCTGAAACTCTGCAATTTCGAGCCTCATCTTTCCATCTCTCCCCATTTTCCCTTTTGGTAAAATTTTCCAAAGTTTGACAGAGTTTTCGTCGAGCTGTCGAAAACTACCCAGCACACCCACTACTTCATCACTAACTAAAACCAACCACATCTAGAGAGCAAACTTCCTCTCTCACCTACAAAACCTAGCAAATTCGTGTTCTATTCATCCTTTTCCCCCCAGGAACGCATAGCTTTCTCTTCAATGCTAAACTCATGACAATTTTGCTCCCATGCCACAAGCCTCTCATGGCAAGCTAAAAAATCTATCTGTAAACTACTGTTATTTTTGTTGGTAAAAGTAACGACCAAGAGTGGACTCACCCTTTGGGGAGAAAGGGATGCCTGAAACGACTACTACACCAGTGACTCAGGTTTACCTCAAATCCTTGCTTAATTTTTTGATAATTTTCCTTTCTCTGACACTAAGCATCCATTTTCTACAAAGGCCAGAGAAAGAGATAGTCTCTAAACCTTCTACCATTGATAGAAGGTTAGAATATGTTGTTTTGAAGGGAAGATCATAATGGTGGAAGATAGAGAAGCTTTTCCACCTTTTGAGCCTCAGTTGGGCCCGAACATAGATATAGAGGGGTGTTGTTAAGAGGATGCTTCCGGAGATTCAAGAGCCGAGTGGTCATGTTAACTCAGTTCCCAGGTCCTCACGTGCTGTTAATCTTACAAGCACAGAAGGCAAGAGGATTCTTGAAGATCTGAGATAGCTTGATGAAGCGCTTGGCGTTGTAATAGAAAAGCTTAACCTCTCATGCACATTGACCCTCAGACTTAATCTTGATCGGAGACTCAATCTATTTTGAGTGAGGCTCGCTGAAGCTTGCGACATGCTGACGTGCTGAGCAATACACTCTTGTACTTCTCCTTGTCTGCTTGCTCGTGCTCAACCTGCATGGCACCTTTTGAATTCCCTATGGGTGTGTTGATCCATCATTCTCTCTTCACCTTACAGTGTAAGGCCAAGGTCTTGGAGCAAGTCAATCTGGTTGAGGAGCTCTCCAACCAAGTTGTTTTGGTAGTCCACTCTTTGAGCCAATTGGTTAACTCTAAGACTAAGGCTTGCTTGACTTCGTGGATAAGGAGGAAATAATTGTGTGGAGCCCAATTGCACATGGGCTAGTGTTTTATTAGAGGAGTATGCGGGAGCATACGTCAAACATGGAGGAAAAGGGGGAAAAAGAAGCACTTGCTCCACGATTAGGTCGTAGGTGGTGGCACCGAAATAGCAGTGCCAGGAGAATCCATCTTGGATTGTGATGGCGCTGCAGTGAACATTGTTGGACCATGCGATGAAGGCTTACGGAGGCAAGGTTGTCCTGAGCACAGAGTCGTGCGGTTGCTAGGCTGTGGGGTGTAGCAGCTGAGAGGTAAATACGGTCATGGGGCCATGAAGAAAGTTGCTTCCAGTGCAGTGTGGCTGCAAGGCAATGCTGGCCACGGGGCCATGACGTGGCACGGCAGCTGGCGCTAGAACGGTGGTCTCGGCCGCAGGGCCGAGAAGGAAGATGGTGGCTGGAACCATGGCGGAAGCCAAGGTGCCACTAGGGTATTGGGCAGCGACCTCGGCAGTGGAAAAAGGTGGTTGTTGTGATGCCGTGACGCTGTGGAGGTTCGGATCCATCGCAAATTGAATTGTCACGACAACCTTGCTGCTCGTGCACTTGTTTCCAACTATGGTTGTTTGGAAGGGTTCGGTTGAGTGATGAAAAGGAGGAAACATATTCCTTTAATTCAAGAGCATGCAGTTGAGTATAACTTGTGCTCTTAATGAACGCACCAAAAGGTTTGTTCAAATTTCTCATGGAAGAATATTCGCGTGTAGATCCTTCACCCTTTGAGCTTCGTTCTCTCTCTTTCTCAGTTTATGTGAAATAAATAGGAGTGAAAGACCATGCTCGGGGGTTGTTGGACAAAAGCCCTTCAATGCCTAAGTTATTTCAATTGGATCTTTGAGAAAAGATGAGGCAATAGCTAAATTGGACGGAATTTTCTCTCATGGGGTGAGCCAGGTGCCCAGAGCCGTGTGTGGTTGCACTTAGCTGTGTGGGAGAGATGAGAGAGGGAGTGGGCGTAGCTAGGTGTGGTTGACGGCTAGAGAGAGAAAGGTTTTCACAGGATTTTTGGAATTGCCTCATGTGTTGAATGTGGCTATGTATCTATAGGGCCCTAACCATCTAGGGTTTTTCAAAGAATAATTTCTATTTGGAAGGAAGATATTCGTTCCCTTAAATGGAGAGATTGAGTCAATTAGGGATTTTGATAAGGATTAAATCCCTATTTGATGATAATATCCCCAAAATAAAATAATATCCCAAATTGCCCAAATAAAGATAATATCTCATATTTAAGATAAGGGAGATTCTCCAATACTTATTTTATGTTAAGGATTGGTTACAGGCTTCTAATCTTGGCTGCGAATTACATTCATTAAATGTGTTGGTAGTCTCTTAGATGCAATTCAACAGCCGAGATTAGAAGTATATATGTAACTAATCCTTAACATAAATACTTACTGGAGAATCTCCCTTAAGATAATATTCCTATTTTTGGTCTCAATTAATTGGCCAAATAAATGGGTCCAATTACTGACCTAGGTGATACTCTTCTTGCCCACACGGCGCTTTGTGATTGGAAGCTGGAATATTTGCTCCCACAATACATACTTGCATAGTGTGTGTGTGTGTGTGTGTGTGTGTGAAAAACAAAATAACTGGTTTCCGAAAAGTGGAAAACTTTGGCAAACGCTGCTTCTGATGAGAGCAACAATTTTGGATTCCTATTAAAGTTATTTACTAAACCATATGAAATTGGGGTAAGTGTGGTACTAATTACTAAAATTTCCTCGTTGTTGGGTTAAAGTAGATGACAATTTTGGAATTTTAAAAATTGTGTGAGGTTATAATGGATAAGAAAGATGAATTCATAATGAGTTAGTTCTCCAAGAAATAGAATACTACCTCCCACCTAATAATTGAATTCCTCTAAAACCACGAATTCAATTCCTAATTTTATGCGGGCCCCACTTACTTTTTAATTCCTTAATGTGAAGTAAACCCAAGAATCCTTTGTATGTGGAATTCAATTCCTAATGAGAATTCCAAATCCTGATTAGTAAACACACCATAAAAGATTTGTTTTTGGAGTGCTTTTGAAAGAGCTAAAAGTACTTTTGACATGGTGGATAGAAAAATTTAGAAGAACGTTTGAATCATAGAAGTACTTTTTGGAAAAACATTTTTAGTGAGCACAATCCTAGGTACTTTTTCATGAAGTATTTGGATTTCTTATGAAAAAATTTCAACTTTTTTTATTTATTATAATAAATGCGCTTTTGTTAAAAGCGTGTCCCAAATGAACCCTAAAGTCATGGTATAAAAGATGCTTTTGTCAAAGACGCGTGCCAAACGAATCCCGAAGTCAAGGTCTTTGTGCGTTTCACAACCACCTTCCTTTAGAGCCTTTCCATCCATGAGCCCAGCCCGAGGCTAGGGGGAAAAAAAAATTGCATTC
>NW_007362542.1:20706-43042 GCF_000346735.1 Prunus mume
TTGGAGGGAGGAATTCATCAAAATAGGGCTAAGTAGGAGCTGCCAAAGAAAAAGGAAGAGGAAAACCAGACGAAATTAGAGCTCCTAACGCCTATAAAAGGAGACTTTTGCTACCCAGAAAAGACATCCACAACTCAACGACCTAGAGCTTGACCAAGCTTTGTCAAGCAATCTGGAATTTACTCAAGCCACCCAATCCCCTTTCTCCGTTGTTTTCCTCTTCCCCTGAGATAAAACCTTGCTAAGTTTTCCTTCGTTCTCAGTTTAGATTTGATCCTCTGTAAGAAATTCATGCTGTTCTCTCTCTCTCTCAAGCTGCTAAACTCATGAAAGCTTAGCTCTCATGCCACATACTCCTCAGGCTGAGCCATTAGCGAAATCCTCATGCTTATTTGGGTGTTAGTGAAGTGATCCTGAGAGTGTTCTTTTAAAATCTCATTAGATTTTCTAAAAACTCTCTTGGGAGATTGTTTTCGAACTCAGGCATTTGGGGGATTTTGCTCGTTATCTTCTTACAGCAGCCCAGGCCTATTCGTCAGGCTGCTGGAACAAAAACCCCCTACAACATCATAATACAGTGGTTGGAGTCATTTCGTGGGTTTTGAGTCAAATCCAATGGCTAAAATTATGCAATACACGAACCTCTCCATTTCAGAACGAACTTCATACGAACCTGAATTGTCGGATTTCATGGACCAATCGATATCAGATTGGGTCCAAAACTCGGGGAGCATCATAATATGGTGGGAGGAGTCATTTGGTGGGTTTTGAGGTTAATCCGACGGCTAAAACTAGGCAGTACACCAACCTATATATTTCAGAACGAACTTCGTACGAATTTGAAGTGTCCGATTTCATGGACCAATCGATATGGGATTTTATCCAAAGCTTGGGGAACATCATAATATGGTGGGAGGAATCATTTGGTTGGTTTTAAGTGAAATCTAATCCGACGAACTATGTAATACACCAACCACTCCATTTAAGAACGAACTTGGTACGAACCGGAATTGTCCGATTTCATAGACCAATCGATATGGGATTGACACCAAAACTTGTGGAATATCATAATGCGGTGGGAGTAGTCATTTGGTGGATTTTGAGTGTATTCCAATGGCTAAAGCAATGCAATACACCATCCTCTCCATTTCAGAACGAACTTCGTACGAACTTGAATTGCCCGATTTCAAGGACCAATCGATATCGGATTGGGTCCAAAACTTGGGGAACATCATAATATGGTGGGAAGTGCCATTTGGTGGCTTTTCAGTTAATCCAATGGCTAAAACTAGGCAATACACCAACCTATCCATTTCAAAACGGACTTCGTACGAACCTGAATTGTCCGATTTCAGGGACCAATCCATATGGGATTGAGTCCAAAGTTTGGGGAACATCATAATATGGTGGGAGGAGTCATTTGGTGGGTTTTGAGATTAATCAAATGCCTAAAACTAGGCAATGCACCAACCTCTCCACCTCATAACGAACTTTGTACGAACCTGAATTGTCCGATTTCATGGACCAATTGATATGGGATTGAGTCCAAAACTTGGGGAACATCATAATATGGTGGGAGGAATCATTTCGTGGGCTTTGAGGTTATTCCAACGGTTAAAACTACGCACAACACCAACCTCTCCATTTCGGAACGAACTTCGTACGAACATGAATTGTCCGATTTCATGGACCAATCGATATGGGATTGAGTCCAAAGCTTGGGGAACATCATAATATGGTGGGGGGAATCATTTGGTTGGTTTTGAGTGAAGTCTAATCTCAAGAACTATGTAATACACCAACCACTCCATTTCAGAACGAACTTGGTACGAACCAGAACTGTCTGATTTCATGGACCAATCGCTATGGGATTGACTCTAAAACTTGTGGAATATCATAATACGGTGGGAGTAGTCATTTGGTGGATCTTGACACTACAAGAAAACATGGCTTTTGTGAAGAGGGGTAGTCGTCACTGAAACATGGAATTTCGTCACAATTGAGTATATGTGACGCAATTTGAGTGTCACAACTTTCGTCACCTATACCCCGTCACCGATTCTCCCACGTGATGTTTTCTCTCTTCGTCACATATACTTGATATCTGTGACACATACCGCGTCATTGTATGTCAAATTATGTGGCTATCCGTTAGTCACTTCCTACGGCTATTAGTGATGCATGATTTGGGTCACAGTTCAGCTGCATCTGTGAGGAATTATTCCTCTCCTAAACTTGGTATAAAATGCTCCTTCCTATACAATACGTGACCCTTTAGGCGTCACATATTTATGTAGTGTGTGATGACGCTCGCATCACATATTTTTTAATGTGTGACGATGCACACGTCACATAATTTTGTAGTATGTGACGATATTGGCATCACATATTTCTTCAGATTGTGATGAGGTTTATGTCACACATGTTCCATACCAAGGTACCTAATTATTAATAATATGTGCAAATCCAATCACAATTCTCAGTTCTCATCTTTTTCAATGTATAGTATAAAAATAGATAATCGCATTTCCATTAATAAAAGTAGGTAATTACATTGTATGTTCCAAAATAAAGATCCCAAACTAAATCTACACTTTGTACAACCAAAAGTAAGTCTAGAGCAAGTGTGTTCCAAAATAAAGATCCCAAACTAATTCTAGACTTTGTATAACCAAAAGTAAGTGTAGAGCAACTGTATTCCAAAATAAAGATTTGAAACTAATTCTAGACTTTATACAACCAAAAGTAAGTCTAGAGAGTAAGTGTGTTCCAAAATAAAGATCCCAAACTAATTCTAGACTTTGTACAACCAAAAGTAAGTCTAGAGAGCAAGTGTATGTTCCATATGGACATAATCCCTAAATCAGTTCTCATCAAGATTCTGGTTTGCTAGTTCGTCGTAATAGTCATCATCATAATGGACACCATTACTACCTCTAGAGCTGGTGCTAGTACGAGATGCAGTCAAAACAGGCCTCAATTGGGCTCTCAAATCTTCATTCTCCTTTTGCAAAGTGATGAAATTTGTTGATAGCATCTTGAGCTGATCATAAATTGCACTCAACTCAGAACTTGAAGCCATTGAAGGAGTAGATGAGCTAGAGGTCTCCATGCGAGGAAAAACACCTACACCATGGATTGGTCTTCCTCTCCTTCCGAGCTTCTCACCCATGATTCCAAACTCAACATCTAATGGCACTTGAATAGAATTAGGTGCAGTACACTCAGGTGCTTCTTGAATCAACTTCTCCCTAATCTCATCCCGCATTTTCTTCATCTCATCCTACAAAATAAAGTTTTAGAAAAACCACATAATTAACCAACATAACTGACTTGAGTGCACAACACATATGACCATAAATCCACACCTGGAAAATTAAATGGAGCAGGCATGTGTTGAATTTACAAATCAGGAAGAAAAAAAAAACAAAAAACCTTGTACAACTTTCTTGTACTAATTATAATTAAAATTGAAGTTTTGTTTTTAGTTCACAACATCAAACAAGATAAGATGCTGTCAAACCTGCATTAAAGTGAAAACAATATGAATTTTAATCTCTAGAATCCCCCACTGAAGTTTTTATTTTTTAGTTGACTTAATTTATATGACTTGTCTGAAATATTGCTTTTTTAATGTTAATGAATTTTGCTTGGGAAACAAGATTGACCATGCTAAGCACCAACCTAATTCCCATAAGCAAAACTGTTCATCTCAAGGCTAGGACTCAAGTTTACATCTTTGACATCTCGGACAAGGAAGAAAATTCCAGAAATGTAGTAAATGCAAACAGAAATACAAATAGAGGTTTAAAAAATCTGTTATAGTGTTTGATTGCAACCAAGTTTAGAAAATAGAAAGCATGGACATCTATTATTAACAATTTAACTAAAAATAAGGCATTGCATACCACACATATTGTCTTCTCATATGACTACATTGATTCAATCAACATATTGGTACAAATAACTAAAAAGATACCCAAAATAAAAGGAAAAGGAGACAATCTCCTAGCCAACAAATCACTACCCCGCATTCCAAATTCTGCCAATTTCCAAAGAAGAAAGATACGTGAAAGAATTGGTAAACACAAAGCAATGCATAATCTTAGAATTAACCAACAGTTTTGGATAACAAGCAATGCATAATCTTAGAATATGCCAACAGTCAACACAAAGTATGAGTAACTGACATGTTTCTCTTTAGCAACATCATTGATCCATTGCCCCTTCTTGTCTTTGTGAAGAGCCCCCCAATTATCTATCATAGATAACAATGCTCCATTCTGTTTTTTTTTTTTTTTTTTTAAAGTTCAAAACAAACACAATAGACATAAGAATAACCAAATTAACTACTAAGCTATGTACTGTAGTTTCATTTACCTTATGGGCCTTCATAGCATGTTGGATGAATGGCTTTGCACCACCCTTGTGGTGATATTTTTGTTTCTTCCGATTGTCAGCATTTTGCTTGGATAACTCCTGCATTAGTTTGAGGAAATGAATAGACAACTATGATACTTAATAAGTTATTGTGCATAAATAAGAAAAAAGTGCTTGGAATACATACCAAAAAGTCTTCAGCAGTGTAAACTTTATCACACAACCAATACCAATGATTCACTGGTCTCCCATTCCATAAACTAGGGTGTGGTAGATTCGAACGTCCTGCCTCAGGTGTTCCGCATGTCTTGTAGTGTTCATGCAACCTCCACTTGAATTGAGAGTATAACTTTGCCATTTTCTTATCCCCATATTCAAGAATCTTTGGATGTGATAAATCCACATCAAACAATACCTATATCAAACGTGCATAAAAATTAGTGTAGAAACCTTTTTATATCGCTGTAAAAATATGATATCTTGAATTTCCCAAGTAATCATTTCTTTGAAACTCATAGCAATAATTACTAAAATTACTTGATTGATCCCATGCATTAGTTTTTGAGCTGTTTTTCATATGTATCTCAACATAATGGAGCAAAACAATTAAAGGGAAGAATATTATAGTTTATTTTCGAATGCAGAATTGTGTTTCATTTAGAAACAAGTGCAACAATAACAGTTTTTAGTTTTCCTTAAAAGAAAATACTAACATAATGAAATTTTTATTTAGAATTATCTTGTAGAAGTATAATTAGATTTTCAGTTTTCTTTTTCATTTTTCAACAAGGAACAACCAAGTTTGACAGTGGAATATTAGTTGCATAGCTAAGACAGAAATATTAGTTTAATATTCAACTCACTGTCAATGAGTCCCGCATTTTCCCCTTATCATCGATTGAAATATTCTTCCATCCCAAGTGGCATACTGGTGCGCTAGTCCGAACAATGTTCCCTATCTCATAACTGAATAAAGCTCCCACTTTATCATCACTGGGGACTTGGTGTTTCAAGTCAAAGATAACTGGCATTTTCTTTCCATCATTGGCCTCCAAAATATTATGGAGGCCTTTCCCACATGACTTACCATGCTTATGCTTTTTTCCAGAGAAGTCATAGGAACTCTCTATAAAGCCAAAAACAAATGTAACATTATTATGAATTAGTTCAAAATGTATGAATAACCAAATTATATATAAAAAGAGAAAATATATAACCTGCACTATTAGATGCTGGTTCTTCAAGTGGTGGCTGTGCTGGTGGTGGGGGTGGTGGTGGCGGTGGTGGTGGTGGCTGTGGCGGTGGCAGTGGCGGTGGCGGTGGTGGTGGTGGTGGTGATGCATGTGCCTTCACTCTCTTTCCTTGCTGCCCAGGAGTTGTCATCTATAAAATTAAATGATAAGAGTTAGAACAAAATTAATATAAGATATAATATATAGTAAAAGCATACCCAGTGTTAATAAACATAACATTGATAACATTATTACTCTAAAAGCTCACCAAAAACATCAATCTAAATCACTATATCCTTCACTTGTTGCACTATTATCATAATTGTCAAGTTGCAATTCATCATGGTCGTCGTCATCATTGTTGTCGTCATCATCATTACTTGCTAACATTCTTTGGACCTCATCATTGTTAGTATCAATAGATTCAGGATCAACATTATCTCTACATAATGATATGCTAGCTTCATCATCATCACCCTCAACCAATCTTATTTCACCATCATAATCATCATCGTCGTCTTCATCATCATCTTCATCATCATCATCTCTCTCAGGAACATCCCACACATGTCTATGCTGAATCATTTGAACAACTCTCCAAGGATGACCCAACTTTAGATCATCCATATAGAATACTTGATGTGCTTGTGTAGCTAGCACATATGGATCACTACCATACCATTGACTGTTTATATTCATTGATGTCAGATTATAATCATGAATAACTTTCTTACCTTTGGCATCAGTGTTGTACCAACGACACTTGAAAAGAACTACCTTGAAACCTCTTATGAATTGCACTTTTATGACATTGACTAAGCTGCCGTAAAACTCACAACCTTCGCCATTGTACGACCCCGGAGTCATAACTCCACTATTCTGTGTTGTGCGGTTTTGATCAACATGTGCTACCAAATACCGAATGCCATTCACAACACACCCTATATATTGGACAGTACGAAGATCGGGATCTTGGGCTAATGCAAAAATCTCTGCACTCACCAATCTAGGTTCTTGATTATACAATGTCCCGGCCTTATGCCTAAACCATTCGGGAAACAACTTCCTGTGCCTTCGTTGTAAATTATCATGACTCTCTCTTTCCAACAGCTCAATATGCTCACTGCAATAAAAACATTGTTAAGTTACAATTCGAAAATTGCACAAGAAATGCACAAGAATTGTACCACATACTTTCTGAAGTCTTCAATTTCGTCGCAATTGTCCAAGATATACCAATAAGCCACTTCCATATCTTCTTTTGACATTTCAACCATTAGATGACCTCTGAATGGACGAGCTTTTTGAGCAAAAAGTAAAAGCTTTGCACTGGGATCACCGCCATCATTATTTCTTTCAGGTCGGGTAAATTCTGTCTCAACATCACATAAATACATTGAGCAAAATGTTGAAGATTCGTACGTTATGTAAGCTTCTGCAATAGAGCATTCAGGTCGAGCTTTGTTACGCACATATTTTTTGTACGTGCCTAACAACCTAAAGATTTTTACACTTGTTATTATGCAGAAATACAGATTAAAGATAACTAAAAAATTACACCCAATTACCTTTCTACAGGATACATCCAGTGATATCCAACTGGTCCTACTAATTTAGCCTCGCGGGGCAAGTGAATAGCCACATGGACCATGGCATCGAAGAATGCTAGTGGGAATATTTTCTCTAGTTTGCACAATATGATCACAATGCTTTCTTCCAACTTATCAAGATCTGTAACACTCAATGTCTTTGCACATATTTGTTGGAAGAAACTTGACAACTCAACAAGTGGCTCACAAATTTGCTTTTTCAAATGTTTTCTTATGCCCACAGGAAGAACACGTTGCATCAACACATGAAAATCGTGACTCTTCAAACCCGATATTTTTCCTTCATCTACAATCACATTTCATGATATATTGGCTGCATAACCATCTGGAAATTTAATTGTTTTCAGCCATTCTAAGAAAGCTCTTCGCTCAGGTGGCGTTAACACATACTCGGCTGGAGGCTTATCCAATTTATTGCCATCATTAGGCTTCATTTGCAAATTCTTCCTAATATTCATGTCTTGCAAATCCAACCTCGCCTTGAGTGTGTCCTTTGATTTTACTGTATTCAGCGATGTCTCAACAAAACTCTCACATATATTTTTCTCGATATGCATAATGTCAAGGTTATGCCTAATTTTTAACTTAGACCAATAGTCCAACTCAAGAAAAATACTCTTGTTCGTCCAATTTAATTCTTCACTATTCTGCTTCCTCTTCTGATCTTTATTATTAGGATGTTTACCAGGCATTTGGGGAAGAAGGTAATCAACTTGATCAAGGATATCATCACCTGAAAATTTCCTAGGGGGCTGTCTCATCTCATGGCAACCATTAAAGTCTTTAGTATTCTTGCGCCATGGGTGATTCATGGGTAAGTAGCGACGATGCCCAATAAAACAATACTTACCTCTCAACCTTGTGTATGATGTATCCTCATTACACACTAGACATGCCAACCTACCATGCGTACTCCATCCTAATAAATTTTCGTAAGCTGGGAAATCATTGATGGTCCTCATAATAGCTGCACGCATATTAAATGTAGACTCACTCATCTTATCATAGGTTTGAACGCCATTTTCCCACAATTCCTTAAGCTCATCAACCAATGGACGCAAATATACATCAAGCTCTTTTCCAGGTGCTTTAGGTTCGGGAACTAACAATGTCATCATAGAAACAATGTTATCATAGAGTACGGTTTTTTCCTATACTTCCATGGAGGCAAATTATAGGGAAACAAAACAACTGGCCACATACTGTAGGACGTGCTCAAATTCCCAAAGGGATTGAACCCATCAGTTGCAAGGCCCAATCTAACATTCCATGGGTCTCGAGCAAAATCGGGGTACATTTTGTCAAACTCTTTCCAAGCGATAGAGTCAGCTGGATGCCTCATTTTATTCTCATCATTAAGTCATTTATCCTTGTGCCACCTCATATCATTGGCCGTATGTCTCGACATGAACAACCTTTGTAACCTTGGCTTTAGAGGAAAGTATCGCATCACTTTTCTAGGAACCTTCTTTATTTGCTTATAATCACTGTCCTTATACCTTGGCTCATTACACACTGGACATTTATCTTTCTTCTCATGCTCCTGATAAAACAACGCACAGTCATAAACACAAGCATCGATATTTTTATGACCCAAACCAAGACCTTTCAACATCTTCTTGCACACATAGAATGATTTAGGAACATTGTTGGGTTTGGGACACATTTTCTTCATCATTCCTAACATTCTATCAATTGCCTTGTCAGTCATGTGGCTGTTTACTTTGTTGTGCATCAACTCCACAATGTACATCAAAACTGTATATTCAACACACCTCGGGTATAGTTCCCTTTGAGCTTCACTTAGCAACTTCTCATAATTATTCCCATCCACCCTATGAGCATTGGTCGAATCAGCACCCCATATGGTATCTTGGTCCCCCATTGTATCTTGGTCATCATCATCTAGTCTATCAAATGCATCATCAATCATATGAAACATGTTGACATTAAGATCATTGTTTTTCTCTTCATCCATGGATCTAGAAGTCTGCCCGTGCACTTGATGGATATGCTCTCTATGATATATCCATCTATCATAACTCATATCCATACCGAAATTTAATAAATGGATATGAATGACATCGATAGAGTGAAAAACTTATTGTGGAAATTCCTACACGGACATAATATCTCATTCCTCTCATTCACATGGTGACAAGCAACATCAATGAATGATTGAATCCCTTGTCTATAGTCTGAAGCAAGTCGATTCCGACTAAGAATCCATTGTCTATTCATGACTTGATTGTGAACTCAAGTTACCATAAATTTAAGAAACACCCTGCTAAGAACATCTCTTTAAAATTAACTTCAGCCAAGACTATTTTAAACATGTTATGGTAATGTTTTATATATAAAAAAAAATATAATAGCATTGGTAAATGTTTCTTGAAATTGAAACTCTGCCTAGTTTAAATATGGCAAATATCTCATCTATGTAAGCTCCTAAGGAAGTGAAAGCATATATAATGTATGTACAAACAAGGAGAGTAAGAATAATACAATATATGTCATAACCTGAACTTAAAAATATTAGAGTAGGATTCTACCTATAATTGAAGTTGAGCATTTACTTAATTGATAAAAATTTGATTCATCAGATTATATATTTAAATATAAAGACTATAAACGATTTGATTAAAATGAATATGAAATTTACAAAAGACAAAAAAAATGTAGATAACCTAAAGAATAGTTTTTTATTATTTAAAAAAACATAACAATTTGGCACTAAATAATACCTGTCCAAAGCTAAAACTATGAGTTCCACCAGTAGTTTGTGTAAAATGTCAACCTTGATCACAGTGCAAGGGGTTCCTGAGGCCACCAAGGTAAATTCAAAATTGTATTTTGCAATTCATAGTCAAAATGTAAATTCAAAGAGGACAAAAGCACCATCATCAAAACAAATAGAAAGTCTATTGATAGCGATTGCTAGAATATGATTTGGTTGTTTTATCTCTTTTCCTTTTCTATTTCTATTTCATGTTTGAGTCCAAATAGGTTAGTAGATGACAGAAAAAAATAATGGTGACTGAATGTAGACAATTAAGCTAAAAGCATGTAACTAGGATAGAAGTAGGTTTAAAGAAAATTGAGTTTTAACCATTATAAGGCACAGCTATAAATCTGTTTTAAAAGGGCAAAAGAAGTTGGGGTACTTTGTAATCTGCCTAGAGTGAGTCAAGCCTATCGTGGGTTGTGACACACGGGGGTAGTAATGACACGTTGTGCAGAAAAACATCATTTTATTTTAAAGAAACAATGTAACTGGTAAGCAGTGAACACTAGGGGATATCAAAGATAATTAAATCCAGATTGCCATTAGTTAATCCTCAAACTTAATATGTTGTTTATTCCAAGTTCATTCAGACATTGTTACATGTCAAGAAATAAAGAAGATGCTTCACGTAACCAGAAAAAGCATACTGAGAAATGAGAGGCGTCACGAAGAACAGAAATCTAACCTCATGGAGTCTGACAACAAAATATTTTATGAAATCCCTTCCGATATTCTTTACAATACTGTCCAAAAGATAAAGTTATAGTAACTTCTGCTCACTAGAAACCTGCAAATTACTTTCTATAGTTAGATACGAAACACTAGTTACAACCAATATTGTTTGAACAAATAAGTGACTGATAAACCAAAGACAGCTTAAGCTACAATGGCATTACCCTATGACTAACTATAGATGATGTGGAGGAAAGAAATATGTGAACTCTCTGTCTCTCTGCCTCTATGTTTAAAACAAAACTTTAAACCTTTTTATTTTTTTTGGCATTTTTTGTATCAAAAAATATATTTGTTTCACAGGAAAGTTTATAATTAAGAAAAAAAAGAAAGGAGCAAAACTATTGCATCTGAAATGGAACTTTAATAAACTTGACTATTAATTTCTCTAAGTAGAAAAACAGAGAATAAACTTGACTATTAATTTCTCTAAGTAGAAAAACAGAGAATAAACTTGACTATTAATTTCTCTAAGTAGAAAAACAGAGAATTAATTCAGAAGATGGTGAATGCAAAGTCCAGGGCAACAACCAATTGAACATATGACAACATTATCATATATCAAATTGAAGACTTGGATATATAAGCCGAAATCTACACCACTGTCATTGAACAAAAGAGTATTAAGTACCGAAAAAAATTGCACAGATTCATAGAAGAGTCAATTTGTCAAAATACAAATGACAAAAGTCCTAGTCAATTGTAGAATTAATTCAATCAATTGAATATTCATAATGGTCCCCAATTTTATAAAATCAGTGAGCTGCTGTGGAGTAGACATAGTCATTTTCTTTTTACTTTTTTCAGTTTTAGATGAGAGAGTTGTAGTTTGGTTTTGTTGTTAATGAAATTTGTATCAAGATGATGGTGGAATAGTAGTTCACTAAGTTTTTGTAACCCAAGGATGCATACAAGTGTGTTAGTTGAAATGAGATATAAAGTCATGTTTGCATTTACAGATAAGACATTCTTCAGCACAGATGCAATATTTAACATCAAGGTAGAGGGACAACCCCGATAACATTGCTATAAACGAGTAACTTCACAGCTGAGGTATTGTGATAATCTGCATATGGGAATCATGTGCCGGAAAAAAATAACCACAAAGGTAAAGAATAGTATAGGTCAATACATATTATGTCGAAAGACATTTATCATGAAAAAAAAAATGCAGAAGCTACAACAATGCAAAGGGAGCAAGAGCTGAAAATTACCCCTCCAATGCGAGCAATCATTACAGGACCAAGAAGCCTTTCCACAAATGGGTATATGGTGATTTGGAACACGAAAAGACCAAAACCTACGAGTTGATAAAATTGTCAATGATTATTGAGCATGTGTAGATTTATTTACATAAATAAGAAATTGAAACTGAAGTCCAAGCCTAACCTCCACCTTATATTGTCATACATTCAATCATAACTGTCAATTTCATAGCTGGACTATTATTTATCATAAAACTAACCTCCACCTTAATTAATTGGTTCTCTAAAACCATGATAGGAAATTTTTCTGAGGTTTCGAAAGAGACAGTTGAATCCATAGATGAGAAAAACAAATCAATTGCCTTCCGAACTGTGGAAGGAGAGGTCATGAAACACTACAAGAGTTTCAAGGTGACAGTTCAAGTTTCAAGACTGATAAGCTTGGAGATGAGCTCTTCTTCTCAGCTGTATTAGAGAAACCAGTCAGAGTATAAGAAAACCAAGACCAAGAATTTGAAGCCACTAGACGTAAATGGTATCTTGAGGTGATTTTCATCCATGTATTGGTTTAAATTCACTCTCACTACTTTATAAAGTTCTATCATCCTTTTGTCATCTTCGGGTTTTTTTAATTTCACACAATTCATAAAGCTCAATATTGACATCCATGTCAAGTTTACATAGCATATATTTTGGTATCTCTGAGTTTTTTCTCTCACAAAATTCATAAAAAGCTCAATATGCACATCCATCTAAAGTAAATTTGCCAATGATTCTGTTAAGTTTTTGTACCAAACCAATTGGGGATTTGTTGAAAGCTTTGGTGTCAATTTCACCATGGGAAGTGGAAACTACTATTTTGCCACACCATAGGTCCAGCCTAAGTTTTAAGTTCATTATAGCTTTTGATTTACTCCATAACTAGTTTAACACGTAACAATCATCAATAATTTCAGGGATCAAACATTTCAACTATAAAAAAGTACATTTACAATTATAATCATTTCTGGTGAAAGAATTTGGTGTTCTAAATTATTGAGAATTACACCTAAAGGGGACAATATAGCAAAAAAGAAAAAAAATTATAAAAAGAACTATGTTAATAAGTTCAAATTCCTTGCTCGAGGTGAAGGTACACTTACTATAGAACAAAAAATTGGCACTTCCTACAGCTCAAATAAATTCAATTACCCGAAGAATGATGTCACTACTATCTAGTAGAGAAATTCCTAAAAGAATTTGAGGACTTCTCCAATCATAACTGTCAATTTCATAGCTGGACTATTATTTATCATAAGCCTAACCTCCACCTTAATTAATTGGTTCTCTAAAACCATGATAGGAAATTTTTCTGAGGTTTCGAAAGAGAGTTGCATAGCAGCTCATCAGTGAAATGGAACATAGAATACCAGAAGCAGAATGAGGCTGTTCCGGCTCCTAATAAGTATCTGGACTTTGTGGTCATTCTTACTAATAATGTTGATGCCTACCTTCTCAATAATGCACAACAGATGCACAACAAATTAAAGCACGAATCAAAATTGACGAAGAGCACTGCAACACCCATTAGAAATTTCTATTTTACCTCAAATATACAGAAAAAAACCAACGAAAAGATATCAAATAACAATCAACAATTGAACAGGGAAATAACAATCAACAATTTAACAATCAATGAAGAAATTTCTATTTACCTGTGGGTTTTTTAGAGTGGGAGACAATAGGTCACCCGAAGGGGGAGACAGAGGGAGTAAGGGAGAGAGAGAGAGAGAGAGAGGAAGATGAGTGGTCGTCGTCGCTGGAGAGGAGGAGTGGTCGTCGTCGCCGGAGAGGAGGAGTGGTCGCCGTCGCCGGTGGTTTGTAGATGAGAGTGCCGCTGTGATGACGATGAAGGGACTGGAGCTTCTCTTTTTTTTTTGGTCGAAAGGGGACTGAAGCTTTGATTAGGTTCCAATGAACCGTTGGGGGTTTTCTTTGTTTTTTTTTTTCCTTTTTCTTTTGGGCCATAGATGACGCTGCCAATCTTCACCCAATAAAATTTATAGGCCTCACTTTCATGCTCTGTGACGAATGTACATTATTCGTCACATTTAGTAAAAAAATTGGGCGCCAATATTTCCCGCTATTTAATATGTGATGACACTGAAATTATAACGTGACGAACATGGAGCAAAAAAATTTCTGAGTCCCTTCAAGAAGTTTAGGTGATGACTTGCAAAATTATCGCACATATACAAGCAAAATTTGACGAAATTTTCAGCACCACGTAAAATTTGGTCATAGAAGGCCTATTTTCTTGTAATGTGAGTGTATTCCAATGGCTAAAACTATATAATACACCAACCTCTCCATTTCAGAACGAACTTCGTACGAACATGAATTTTCCGATTTTATGGACCAATCGATATGGGATTGAGTCCAAAACTTGGGGAACATCATAATATGGTAGGAGTAGTCATTTCATGGGTTTTGAGTGAAATCCAATGGCTAAAACTATGCAATACACCAACCTATCTATTTTAGAATGAACTTTGAATGAACGTGAATTGTCTGATTTCATGGACCAATCGATATGGGATTGAGTCCAAAACTTGGGGAACATCATAATATGGTGGAAGGAGTCATTTGGTGGGTTTTGAGGTTATTCCAACTGCTAAAACTACGCAAAACACCAACCTGTCCATTTCAGAACAAACTTCGTACGAACCTGAATTGTCCGATTTCATGGACCAATCGATATTGGATTCAGCCCAAAACTTAGGGACCATCATAATATGGTGGGAGGAGTCGTTGGTTTGTTTTGAATGAAATCCAATCTCAAGCAATATGCAATACACCAACCACTCTATTTTAGAGCGAACTTCGTACGAATCTGAACTCTGATTTCATGGACCAATCGATATGGGATTGAGTTCAAAACTTGTGGAACATCATAATACGGTGGGGGGAGTCATTTCGGGGTTTTTGAGTGAAATCCAATGGCTAAAACTTTGCAATACACCAACCTCTCCATTTCAGAACGAACTTCGTACGAACGGGAATTGTCCGATTTTATGGACCAATCGATATCGGATTGGGTCCAAAACTTGGGAAACATAATATGGGGGGAGGAGTCATTTGGTGCGTTTTCAGGTTAATCTAATGGCTAAAACTGGCCAATACACTAACCTATCCATTTTAGAACGAACTTCGTACGAACCTGAAATGTTTGATTTCATGGACCAATCCATATGGGATTGAGTCCAAAGCTGGGGGAACATCATGATATGGTGGGAGGAGTCATTTGGTTGGTTTTGAGTGAAATCTAATCTCAAGAACAATGTAATACACCAACCACTCCATTTCAGAACGAAGTTTGTACGAACCTGAATTGTCCGATTTCATAGACCAATCGATATGGGATTGAGCTCAAAACTTGTGGAATATCATAATACGGTTCATTTCGTGGGTTCTGAGTGCAATCAAATGGCTAAAATTATGCAATATACCAACCTCTCCATTTCAGAACGAACTTCATACAAACCTGAATTGCCCGATTTCAAGGACCAATCGATATCGAATTAGATCCAAAACTTGGGGAACATCATAATATGGTGGGATAAGTCGTTTGGTGGGTTTTGAGGTTAATCCAATGGCTAAAACTAGGCAATACACCAACCTATCTATTTCAAAACGAACATTGTACGAACCTAAATTATCTGATTTCATGGACCAATCCATATGGGATTGAGTCCAAAGCTTGGGGAACATCATAATATGGTGGGATAAGTCGTTTGGTGGGTTTTGAGGTTAATCCAATGGCTAAAACTAGGCAATGTACCAACTTCTCCACTTCAGAACAAACTTCGTACGAACCTGAATTGTCCAATTTCATGGAACAATCGATATGGGATTGAGTCCAAAAATTGGGGAAGATCATAATATGGTGGTTGGAGTCATTTGGTGGGTTTTGAGTGAATTCCAATTGCGAAAACTATGCACTGCACCGACCTCTCCATTCCAGAATGAACTTCGTACGAACTTGAATTATCCGATTTCATTGACCAATCGATATGGGATTGAGTCCAAAGCTTGGCGAACATCATAATGTGGTGGGAGGAGTCGTTTGGTTGGTTGTGAGTGAAATCCAATCTCAAGAACTATGGAATACACCAACCACTCCATTTCAGAACGAACTTTCTACGTATCTAAATTGTCCGATTTCATGGACTAATCGATATGGGATTGAGTTCAAAACTTGTGGAATATCATAATATGGTTGGAGGAGTCATTTCATGGGTTTTGAGTGAAATCCAATGGCTAAAACTATGCAATACACGAACCTCTCCATTTCATAACGAACTTCGTACGAACTTGAATTGTCCGATTTCATGGGCCAATCGATATCGAATTGGGTCCAAAACTTAGGGAACATCATACTATGGTGGGGGAGTCATTTGGTGCGTTTTCAGGTTAATCCAATGGCTAAAACTAGGCAATGCACCTACCTCTCCATTTCAGAATGAACTTCATACGAACCTAAATTGTCCTATTTCATGGACCAATTCATGTGGGATTGGGTCCAAAACTTGGGGAACATCATAATATGATGGGAGGAGTTATTTGGTTGGTTTTGAGTGAAATCTAATCTCAAGAACTATGTAATACACCAACCACTCCATTTCAGAACGAACTTCGTACGAACCTGAATTGTCTGATTTCGTGGACCAATAGTTATGGGATTGAGTCCAAAACTTGTGGAATATCATAAAACAATGGGAGCAGTCATTTCGTGGGTTTTGAGTGAAATCCAACGGCTAAAACTATGCAGTACACCAACCTCTCCATTTCAGAACGAACTTCGTACGAACATGAATTTTCTGATTTCAAGGACCAATTGACTTCGGATTGGGTCCAAAACTTGGGGAACATCATAATATGGTGGGAGGAGTCACTTGGGTCGTTTTTAGGTTAATCCAATGGCTAAAAGTAGGCAATACACCAACCTATCCATTTCAGAACGAACTTCGTACGAACCTGAATTGTCCGATTTCTTGGGCCAATCCATATGGGATTGAGTCCAAAGCATGGGGAATATCATAATATGGTGGGAGGAGTCATTTGGTGGGTTTCGAGGTTAATCCAATGGCTAAAACTGGGCAATACACCAACCTCTCCATTTTAGAACAAACTTTGTACAAACCTGAATTGTCCGATTTCATGGACCAATCCATATGGGATTGAGTCCAAAGCATGGGGAATATCATAATATGGTGGGGGGAGTCGTTTGGTGGGTTTTGAGGTTAATCCAATGGCTAAAACTGGGCAATACACCAACCTCTCCATTTTAGAACAAACTTTGTACAAACCTGAATTGTCCGATTTCATGGACCAATCCATATGGGATTGAGTCCAAAGCTTGGGGAACATCATGATATGGTGGGGGGAGTCGTTTGGTGGGTTTTGAGGTTAATCCAATGGCTAAAACTAGGCAATACACCAACCTATCCATTTCAGAACGCACTTCGTACGAACCTGAATTGTGCGATTTCATGGACCAATCGATATCGGATTGGGTCCAAAACTTGGGGAACATCATAATATGGTGGAAGGAGTCATTTGGTGGGTTTTGAGTGAATTCCAATGGCTAAAACTATGCACCACACTAACCTCTCCATTTCAGAACGAACTTCGTACGAACCTGAATTGTCCGATTTCATGGACCAATCGATATCGGATTGGGTCCAAAACTTGGGGAACATCATAATATGGTTGGAGGAGTCATTTGGTGCGTTTTCAGGTTAATCCAATGGCTAAAACTAGGCAATACACCAACCTATCTGTTTCAGAACGAACTTCGTACGAACTGGAATTTTCCAATTTTATGGACCAATCCATATGAGGTTGAGTCCAAAGTTTAGGGAGCATCATAATATGGTGGGAGGAGTCATTTGGTTTGTTTTGAGGTTATTGCAACTGCTAAAACTAATAAACACCAACCTCTCCATTTTAGAATGAACTTCGTATGAACCTGAATTGTCCGATTTCATGGACCAATCGATATGGGATTCTGTCCGTAACTTAGGGACCATCATAATACGGTGGGTGTTAGATTCAATTCCTAACAGGCTAAAATGAGTTATTACAAACAGCAACTTTAATTCTCGCATGTGCACGAACCGGTTATAGTATAGCTTATGTAAATACGAGGTCGATCCCACGGAGAATGGTAACTTGGTTCCAAGTTAAATTACTTAGAATGCTAGAAAAACATAGAACAAGGAAACTGACTAACTAGCTAAAGGCAAGGTCGAATTCAACAATGCCTCTTGCTAATTACTCAAGGTCTAGGACAGAATCCTAGCACCACACACGCACTCAAAATGGGGGGTTTTGTTGTTGAAATGAAAAGAAGAACGTGAAATGAAAGTGCTCGAAAGTAAACACTGGCAGCAATCAAAAAGTTGTGAAACAAAGATTGAGAGGTGTTAGAGCCTTGGAATCTACCACTAGTCTTCCTATCCAAGTTATGAATGCATAGAAATTGACTCGAGCTTCATCAACAACAGATTATCGCATAGAAGCCTATGGTATCTAGGTGCAGGACGCATGATTCTCCTAAGTCATGTAATTGTGCATGGTATCTACACAACACGTGATCTCTAATATGCAACCTAAGCATGGTATCTACTTAGAATAAAGCATACAAGAGTCATTAAGCTCCTTGAGAATATGATAATCACACAAGTCCTAGAACATGGTATCTGTCCTAGTCAACCTATGGTTATTAACCCCTTGAATGATTCTTAGGCCATTCATGTGTTGCTTGTGAAAGGAGAGTAGAATTGGTGAATCTAAACCCCTTCCCAACCTGTGCTAGATGCATAAAATCCTAGTTAGCTACTCTAAGAAAACATACATCAAGCACATAATAAACTAGAGATTAACAACTTTCTGGAGAAAGCAAGGAATTCAATTAACTATAAAATCATCCATAACATTGAATATTCATGACTAGGGCTTCATCCTAAGCCCTAACTAAATGGATTAGTTAGACATAACTATGAATACAGAAAATAAGAAATACATAGATAGGATAAAGAAAGGAGAAGAAGTAGATGATGGCAGCAAGGAATTCCTAAGACAGCTCCAAGCTCTCTTCTCTCTTTGTGTGAATCTGAATTTGTGTATGAGAGTAATGGGTGAAGTGAAGATGTGTATCTGACTCTCTATCTCTTTGAATGAGTGTGCAGCCCTCTATTTATAGAGTGCAATTTCGTCCTCCCCTTTGGCTGGTGAAGCACACCTCTCTTAGTTGCTCCCAACAGCTCCAGCAGCCCATACTTGCCACCTGCTCTAGATGCCCATACTTGCCACCTGCTCCAGTTGCCAAATACATGCTTTGGTGTGGTTTTTTAATGGAAAACTTGACTTTTGTTCATCCTTCTGAGTTTCTGAGCTGATTTGACTCCCATGTGTGGCTGCCCATACTTAGCACATGGCTTTAGGGATGTAGACACATTTAAATGTGATGGCAGCCAACATGACATTTCTGTGAACTTGGTTAAGTCTTTGACGTGCTGAGGGCTCCAGATTTATCCAATTGCGCTGCAATTTGGATATGTGATAATAGACACCCATTGGAACAAATTCTATCAAGGATGTCTCCTGAAATGAGGACTGCAAGATGACCCACGAAACTGGACTGACAAGGAGTGTGGCCTAAATTGGGTTCGTCTTTAAGCTCATATTCCTCTTATCCCAATCAACCCTTAACAAGCATGGATTGCATCAAATGTGATCTCTTGCTGTCTTAACCTACAAAACAAACAAAAACAGGCAAGTGACTCAAAATAAAGAGAACCTAAGTAAAGAAGTCATGTGAATGTATGAAATTATGAACTTATTAGTGGGAGGAGTCGTTTGGTTGGTTTTGAGTGAAATCCAATCACAAGAACTATGCAATACACCAACCACGCCATTTCAGAACAAACTTCGTACGAAATCCAAATTATCCGATTTCATGGACCAATAGATATGGGATTGAGTTCAAAACTTGTGGAATATCATAATACGGTGGGAGGAGTCATTTCATGGGTTTTGAGTGAAATCCAATGGCTAAAACTATGCAATACACCAACCTCTCCATTTTAGAATGAACTTTGTACGAACCTGAATTGTCCGATTCCACGGACCAATCGATATCAAATTGGGTCCAAAACTTGGGGAACATCATAATATGGTGGGAGGAGTCATTTGGTGTGTTTTGAGGTTAATCCAATGGCTAAAACTAGGCAATACACCAACCTATCCATTTTAGAACGAACTTCAAACGAACCTGAATTGTCCAATTTCATGGACCAATCCATAGTAGATTGAGTCCAAAGTTTGGGGAACATCATAATATGGTGGGATGAGTCATTTGGTGGGTTTTGAGGTTAATCCAATGGCTAAAACTAGGCCATACACCAACCTCTCCATTTCAGAACGAACTTCGTACGAACCTGAATTGTCCGATTTCATGGACCAATCGTTGTGGGATTGAGTCCAAAAATTGGGGAAGATCATAATATGGTGGGTGGAGTCATTTGGTAGGTTTTCTGAGGTTATTCGAACAGCTAAAACTATGCAAAACACCAACCTATCCATTTCATAACGAACTTCGTACGAACCTGAATTGTGTGATTTCATGGACCAATCGATATGGGATTGAGTCCAAAACTTGGGGAACATCATAATATGGTGGGAGTACTCATTTTGTGGGTTTTGAGTGAAATCCAACGGCTAAAACTAAGCAATGCACCGACCTCTGCGCAGAAAAACATGGGGATAATTGCAATGATGGGTCAGCTGGTTGCATAAATAATGAGATCAACAATGGTGCTGAAGGAGATGGTAACGTGAAATAGAAGATACGATATTCTTTTAGCACTAATTACCCTCCTCCCGGCACCAACTACCCTTCTTCCAGCACCAACCTCCCTTCTTTCTTGGTGCATTTGAGGTCGTCCTCTGAGGTGATTGACAAGGTATGCCCTTTCCTCTTTGCAATTTCTTGAATCTATCGAGGGGCTTGTTGGGTTCTTCATGCCCATAGGCTTTGCTCGTTCACTGGAATCTCAGGTCCTTCTTTTTAACTCTATAGGAATAGATATAGACTGATATCTTGGCCTAGGCTTGTTTTTCGCATGCTTGAATAAATTTGGACTTTTCTCCCATGTTGTGGAAATAGAAATTGACAGAGTGCATGCTCTGCAATGCTTAAATCCTTTTGAATTTTGAGGGAGAATTTGCTTGTCATGGGAATTGCTTGAAAATTTCACTTGCCATGGATAAATTGTATGCTGCTTGGGTATTTGCTTAAGCGTTTCCTTTGGCCTAAGCTTGACTTGCCCTGCTTGGCGTATATTTTGCGTGTGCTGCGTTCTTGACCCACTTTTTTTTCTTTATCGTTGTTGAACTATATGCATCACGAGCGCATGCTTGTAATCGTATGATTAATGCATAGGATTAGAGGCTTTTGAAAGGTTTGAGAAAAGCACCATTGGTTTTTTTTTTTTTTGCATGTGCAGGTGCACACGTCTCAGACATAGGGGGGGCAGGTGCTGGAAACCTTGACGTTTCTGCTGCTGGAACCTTCAAATCCTTCAGCCTTCTAACTTGGATATTTGGGGCTTCTGCTTTAATCTTTTGGTAAGTAACTCCGCCAATTTGAATATTCCAGGAATAAGCATAGACTGGTGCATGGCCTAGGCTTACTCCCCTTGTGAACATATGCTTGATTAATTGTAGACTTTGTTATCGGTTGCGAGAAGTAGGAATGCATGTCTTGCAATGCTTGATTTTTGTTCTGAAAGAGAATTTGCTTGTCATGCTTATTGAGTCACAGGATGAGAACTTTGTTTGTCACGAACTTGGGTCAGAAATTGCATATTTGTTTGAACTCCTTTTTTTCTTTTAGGTCAAGAGCATCTCACAAGGGAAATTCTTCCTTTGTGACTTTTTCCAAGATTATTTGCATGCGCAGGTGTTCCCCTTGGCTTTAGCAATAGCGCATGGCGGCATGATTCCCATAGCCCCCATGTTCTTGGGACATCCGATGCAGGGGCAGACAATGCCATGCTCCTTCTAGCAGTGCTGCCTCATACTCCTCCTCTTCTCGGAACATCCGACATGGCTGCAGACACTGCCCTGCACCTTCCAGCAGTGCTGCCTCCTACTCATCTTCTTCTCAGAACATGCGACATAGCTGCCTTGCATCTTCCAGCGGTGCTGCCTTCTACTTCTCCTCTTCTCGGAACATCCAACATAGCTGCCGGCGCTGCCCTGCACCTTCCAGCAGTGTTGCCTCCTACTCATCCTATTCTCAGAACATGCGACATAGCTGCCGGCGCTGCCTTGCATCTTCCAGCG
>NW_007362542.1:83569-105510 GCF_000346735.1 Prunus mume
GGATTGAGTCCAAAACTTGGGGAACATCATAATATGGTGGGAGGAGTCATTTGGCGGGTTTTAAGGTTAATCCAATGGCTAAAACTGTGCAATACACCAACACTCGATTTCATAACAAACTTCGTACAAACCTGAATTGTCCGATTTCAGGGACCAATCGATATGGTATTGAGTCCAAAACTTGGGGAACATCAGAATATGGTCGGAGGCATCATTTGGTGGGTTTTGAGTGAAATCCAATGGCTAAACCTAAACAATGCACCAACCTCTTCATTTCAGAACGAACTTGGGGAACAACATAATATGGTGGGAGGAGGCATTTGGTGGGTTGTGAGTGAAATCCAATGGCTAAAACTATGCAATACACGAACCACTCAATTTCAGAACGAAATTTTTACGAACCTGAATTGTCCGATTTAATGGACCAATCGATGTGGGATTGAGTCCAAAACTTGGGGAACATCATAATATGGTGGGAGGAGTCATTTGGTGAGTGAAATCCAATGGCTAAAACTATGCAATACACAAACCACTCTATTTCATAACGAAGTTCATATAAACCTGAATTGTCCGATTTCATGGACCAATCGATATCGGATTGTGTCCAAAACTTGAGTTACATCATAATATAGTGGGAGGAGTCATTTGGTTGGTTTTGAGTGAAATCCAATCTCAAGAACTATGCAATACACCAACCACTCCATTTCAGAACGAACTTCATACGAACCTTAATTGTCCGATTTCATGGACCAATCTATCTGGGATTGAATCCAAAACTTGGGAAACATGATAATATGGGGGGAGGAGTCATTTGGTTGGTTGTGAGTGAAATCCAATGGCTAAAACTATGTAATGCACCAACCACTCTATTTAAGACTGAACTTCGTACGAACCAAAATTGTCCGATTTCGTAGACCAATCGATATATAATTAAGTCCAATACTTGGGGAACATCATAATATGGTGGTAGGAGTCATTTGGTGAGTCTTGAGTGAAATCCAATCTCAAGAACTATGCAATAGACCAACCACTCAATTTCAGAACGAACATCGTACGAACCCGAATTGTCCGATTTCATATTTCAATCGATATGGGATTGAGTCCAAAACTTGGGGAACATCATAATATGGTGGGAGGGGTCATTTGGGGGGTTTTGAGTCAATTCCAACGGCTAAAACTATGCAGAGCACCAACCTCTCCAGTTTAGAACGAATTTCGTACGAACCTGAATTGTCCGATTTGATGGACACATCGATATGGGATTGAGTCCACAACTTGGGGAACATCACAATATGGTGGGAGGAGTCATTTGGCGGGTTTTGAGTGAATTCCAACGGCTAAAACTATGCAGTGCACCAACCTCTCCAGTTTAGAACGAATTTCGTACGAACCTGAATTGTCCGATTTGATGGACCCATCGATATGGGATTGAGTCCAAAACTTGGGGAACATCACAATATGGTGGGAGGAGTCATTTGGTGGGTTTTGAGTGAAATCCAATCGCAAGAAGTTTGCAATACATCAACCACTCCATTTCATAACGAACTTCGTACGAACCTGAATTGTCCAATTTCGTGGACCAATCGCTATGGGATTGAGTCCAAAACTCGGGGTACATAATAATATGGTGGGAGAAGTCATTTGGTTGGTTTTGAGTGAAATCCAATGGCTAAAACTATGCAATACTCCAACCTCTCCCTTTCATAAAGAACTTCGTACGAACCTAAATTAACCGATTTGATGGACCAATCAATATCGGATTGAGTCCAAAACTTGGGGAAATCATAACACAGTTGGAGGAGTCGTTTGGTGGATTTTGAGTGAAATCCAATCTCAAGAACTATGCAATACACCAACCACTCGATTTCAGAACGAACTTCGTATGAACCTGAGTTGTCCGGTTTCATGGATCAATCGATATGGGATTGAGTCCAAAACAGGGGAAACATCGTAATATGGTGGGAGGAGTCATTTGGTGGGTTGTGAGTAAAATCCAAGGGCTAAAACTATGCAATTCACCAACCACTGTATTTCATAACGAACTTCGTACAAACCTAAATTGTCCGATTTCATGGGCCAATTCATATGGGATGAAGTCCAAAACTTGGGGAACATCATAATACGGTGGGAGAAGTCATTTCGTGGGTTTTGAGTGAAATCCAATGGCTAAAACTATGCAATACACCAACCTCTTCATTTCAGAAAGAACTTCGTATTAACCTGAATTGTCCGATTTTATGGACCAATCGATATGGGATTGAGTCCAAAACTTGGGAAACATCATAATACGGTGGGACGAGGCATTTGGTGGGTTTTGAGTTTAAGCGAATCTCAAGAGCCATGCAATACACTAACCACTCCATTTCAGCACGAACTTCGTAAGAACCTGAATTGTCCGATTTCTTGGACCAATCGATATGGGATTAAGTACAAAACGTGGGAACATCAGAATATGGTGGGAGGAGTCATTTGGTGGGTTTTGAGTGAATTACAATGGCTAAAACTATGCACTGCACCAACCTCTCTATTTCGGAATGAACTTCTAGCGAATCTGAATTGTAATCGATATGGCATTGAGTCCAAAACTTGGAGAACATCATAATATGGTGGGAGAAGTCATTTGGTGGGTTTTGAGGTTACTCCAACGCCTAAAACTATGCAAAACACCAACCTCTCCATTTCAAAATGAACTTCGTACGAACCTGAATTGTCCGATTTCACGGACCAATCGATATGGGATTCAGTCCAAAATGTGGGAACATCATAATATGGTGGGAGGAGTCATTTGGTGGGTTTTGAGTGAAATCCAATGGCTTAAACTATGCAATACACCAACCTCTCCTTTTCAGAACGAACTTCGTACGAACCTGAATTGTCCGATTTCATGGACCAATTGTTATGGGATTGAGTCCAAAACTTGGGGAACATGTTAATATGGTGGGATGAGTCATTTGGTGGGTTTTGAGGGAAATCCAATGGCTAAATCTATGCAATACACCAGCCTCTCCATTTCATGACGAACTTCGTACGAAGCTAAATTGTCCGATTTCATGTACCAATCGATATGGGATTTAGTCCAAAACGTGGGAACATCATAATATGGTGGGGGGGGTCATTTGGTGGGTTGTGAGTGAAGTCCAATGGCAAAAACTATGCAATCCACCAGCCACTCTATTTCAGAATGAACTTCGTACAAACCTGAATTGTCCGATTTCATGGGCCAATCAATATGGGATTGAGTCCAAAACGTGGGAACATCATAATATGGTGGGAGGAGTCATTTGGTGGGGTTTGAGTGAAATCCAATGGCTAAAACTATGCAATCCCCCAACCACTCCATTTCAGAACGAACTTCATACGAACCTGAATTGTCCGATTTCATGGGCCAATCAATATGGGATTAAGTCCAAAACCTGGGGAACAACATCATATGGTGGGAGGAGTCATTTGGTGGGTTGTGAGTGAAGTCCAATGGCTAAAACTATGCAATACACCAGCCACTCTATTTCAGAATGAACTTCGTACAAACCTGAATTGTCCGATTTCATGGACCAATTCATATGGGATGGAGTCCAAAACTTGGGGAGCATCATAATACGGTGGGAGCAGTCATTTCGTGGGTTTTGAGTGAAATCCAGTGCCTAAAACTATGCAATACACCAACCACTCCATTTCAGCACGAACTTCATACGAACTTGAATTGCCCGATTTCATGGACCAATCGATATGGGATTGAGTCCAAAACTTGGGGAACATCTTAACGTGGTGGGAGGAGTCATTTGGTGGGTTTTGAGGGAAATCCAATGGCTAAAACTATGCAATACCCCAACCTTTCCATTTCGGAGCGAACTTCGTACGAACCAGAATTGACCGATTTCATGGACCAATCGATATCGGATTGAGTCCAAAACTTGGGGAACTTCATAATATGGATGGAGGAGTGAAATCCAATCTCAAGAAACATGCAATACACCAACCACTCCATTTCAGAACGAACTCCGTACGAACCTGAGTTGTCCGGTTTCATGGACCAATCGATCTGGGATTGGGTCCAAAACTTGGGAAACATCATAATATGGTGGGAGGAGACATTTGGTGGGTTGTGAGTGAAATCCAATGGCTAAAACTATGCAATACACCAACCACTCAATTTCAGAACGAAATTTTTGCGAACCTGAATTGTCCGATTTCATGGACCAATCGATATGGGATTCAGTCCAAAACATGGGAAACATCATAATATGGTGGGAGGAGTCATTTGGCGTTTTGTGAGTGAAATCCAATGGCTAAAACTATGCAATACCCCAATCACTGTATTTCAGAACGAACTTCGTACAAACCTGAATTGTCTGATTTCATGGACCAATCGATATGGGATTGAGTCCAAAACTTTGGGAACATCATAATATGATGGGAGGAGTCATTTGGTGGGTTGTGAGTGAAATCCAATGGCTAAAACTATGCAATACACCAAGCACTCTATCTCAGAACAAACTACGTATGAACCTAAATTGTCCAATTTCATGGACCAATCGATATGGGATTGAATCCAAAACTTGGGGTACATAATAATATGGTGGGGGAAGTCATTTGGTGGGTTTTGAGTGAAATCCAACGGGCTACACTATGTAATACCCCAACCTCTCCATTTCATAACGAACTTCATACGAACCTGAATTGTCCAGTTCGATGGACCAATCGATATGGGATTGAGTCCAAAACTTGGGGAACATCAGAATATGGTGGGAGGAGTCATTTGGTGAGTTGTGAGTGAAATCCAATGGCTAAAACTATACAATACACCAACAACTCTACTTCAAAACGAACTTCGTACAAACCTAAATTGTCCGATTTCATAGAGCAATTCATATGGGATGGAATCCAAAGCTTGGGGAACATCATAATACGGTGGGAGCAGTCATTTCGTGGGTTTTGAGTGAAATCCAATGGCTAAAACTATGCAATACACCAACCTCACCGTTTCAGAACGAACTTCGTACGAAGCTGAATTGTCTGATTTCATGGACCATCGATATGGGATTCAGTCCAAAACTTGGGGAACATCATAATATGGTGCGAGGAGTCATTTGGAGGGTTGTGAGTGAAATCCAAAGGCTGAAACTATGCAATACACCAACCACTCTATTTCAGAACGAACTTCGTACAAACCTAAATTGTCCGATTTCATGGACCAATTCATATGGGATGGAATCCAAAACTTGGGGACCATCATAATATGGGGGGAGGAGTCATTTGGTTTTGAGTGAAATCCAATCTCAAGAACTATGCAATACACCAATCACTCCATTTTAGAACGAACTTCGTACGAACCTAAATTGTCCAATTTCACGGACCAATCGATATGGGATTGAGACCAAAACTTGGGGAAAGACATAATACAGTGGGAAGAGTCATTCAGTGGATTTTGAGTGAAATCCAATGACGAAAACAATGCAATGCACCAACCTCTCCATTTCAGAACGAACTTCGTACAAACCTGAATTGTCCGATTTCATGGACCAATCGAGATCGGATTGAGTCCAAAAGTTGGGGAACAACATAATACGGTGGGAGGAGTCTTTTGGTGGGTTTTGAGTGATCCAAATTCTAAAACAATGCAATACACCAACCTCTCCATTTCAGAACGAACGTCGTACGAACCTGAATTGTCCGATTTCATGGACCAATCGATATGTATTGAGTCCAAAACTTGGGGAACATCATAATATGGTGGGAGCAGTCATTTGGTGGCTTTTGAATGAAATCTAATGGCTAAAACTATGCAATACACCAACCACTCTATTTCAGAATGAACTTCGTACGAACCTGAATTGTCCGATTTCATGGACCAATCGATATGAGATTGAGTCCAAAACCTGGGGAACATCATAATCTGGTGGGAGGGGTCATTTGGTGGGTTGTGAGTGAAATCTAATGGCTAAAACTGTGGAATATACCAACCACACCATTTCAAAATGAACTTTTTACGAACCTGAATTGTCCGATTTCGGGGACCAATTCAGTCCAAAACTTGGGGAACATCATACTATGGTTGGAGGAGTCAGTTTCTAGGTTTTGAGTGAAATCCAATCTCAAGAACTATGCAATACACCAACCACTCCATTTCAGAACGAACTTCGTACGAATCTGAGTTGTCCGGTTTCATGGACCAATCGATATGGGATTGAGTCCAAAACTTAGGGAACATTATAGTATGGTGGGAGGAGTCGTTTGGTGGGTTTTGAGTGAAATCCAATGGGTACAACTATGCGATACACCAACCTCTCCATTTAATAACGAACTTCGTGTGAACCTAAATTGTCCTATTTCGTGGACCAATCGATATCGGATTGAGTGCAAAACTTGCGAAACATCATCATATGGTTGGAGAAGAAATTTGGTGGGTTTTGAGTGAAATCTAATCCCAAGAACTATGCAATAAACCAACCACTCAATTTCTTAACGAACTTCGTACGAACCTGAATTGTCTGTTTTCATAGAGCAATCAATATCGGATTGAGTCCAAAACTTGGGGAACATCATAATATGGTGGGAGGAGTCATTTGGTGGGTTTTGAGTGAAATCCAATGGCTACAATTATGCGACACGCCAACCTTTCCCTTTCGAAACGAACTTCGTACGAACCTAAACTGTAGAATTACATGGACCAATCGATATAGGATTGAGAACAAAACTTGGGGAACATCATTATGTGGTGGGAGGAGTCATTTGGTCGGTTTTGAGTGAAATCCAATGGCAAAAACTATGCAATCCACCAACTACTCCATTTCAGGAATGACTTCGTATGAACCTGAATTGCCCAAATTCATGGATCAACCGATATGGAACTGATAGATATGCAATCCACCAACCACTCTATTTCAGAACGAACTTCGTACGAACCTGAATTGTCCGATTTCATGGACTAATCGATATGGGATTGAGTCCAAAACTTGGGGAACATCATGATATGGTGGGAGCAGTCATTTGGTGGGTTTTGAGTGAAGTCAAATGGCAAAAACTATGCAATACAGCAACTACTCCATTTCAGAATGAACTTCGTACGAACCTGAAGTGTCCGATTTCATGGACCAATCTATATCTCATTGAGTCCAGAACTTGGGGCACATCATAATATGGCGGGAGGAGTCATTTGGTGGGTTTTGAGTGCAATCCAAAGGCTAAAACTCTGCAATACACCAACCACTCCATTTCTGAACAAACTTCGTATGAACCTGAATTGTCCGATTTCACAGAACAATAAATATCGGATTGAGTCCAAAACTTGGGGAACACCGTAATATGGTGGGAGGAGTCATTTGGTGGGTTTTGAGTGCAATCCAAAGGCTAAAACTCTGCAATACACCAACCACTCCATTTCTGAACAAACTTCGTATGAACCTGAATTGTCCGATTTCACAGAACAATAAATATCGGATTGAGTCCAAAACTTGGGTAACATCATGATATGGTTGGATGAGTCATTTGGTGGGTTTTGAGCGAAATCCAATGGCTCAAACTATGCCATACACCAACCTCTCCATTTCAGAACGAACTTCGTACGATCCTAAATTGTCCGATTTCAGGGACCAATCAATATTGGATTGAGTCCAAAACTTGGGTAACATCGTAATACGGTGGGAGGAGTAATTTGGTGGGTTTTGTGTGAAATCCAAGGGCTAAAACTATGCAATAAACCAACCTCTCCATTTCATAGCGAACTTCGTACGAGCCTGAATTGTCTAATTTCATGGACCAATAGATATCGGATTGAGTCCAAAACTTGGGAAACGTCATAATATGGTGGGTGGAGACATTTGGTGCGTCGTGAGTGAAATCCAATGGCTAAAACTGTCCAATGCACCAACAGCTCCGTTTCATAACGAACTTTGTACGAACTGGAAATGTCCAATTTCATGGACCAATGGATATTGGATTGAGTCCAAAGCTTAGGGAACATCATAATATGGTGGGAGCAGTCACTTGGTAGGTTTTGAGTGAAATACAATGTTAAAAACGATGCAATACACCAACCACTCCATTTCATAACGAACATCGTCCGAACCTGAATTATCCGATTTCGTGGACCACTTGATATCGGATTCAGTCAAAAACTAGGGGAACAACATAATATGGTGGGGAGAGTCATTTGGTGGGTTTTGAGTGATCTCCAACGGCAAAAACTGTGCAATACACCAACCACTCCATTTCAGAACGAACTTCATACGAACCTGAATTATCCGATTTCCTTGACCAACAGATATGGGATTGAGTCCAAAACTTGGGGAACATCATAATATGGTGGGAGGAGTCGTTTGGTCGGTTTTGAGTGAAACCCAATCTAAAGAACTATGCGATACACTAACCACCCCATTTCAGAACGAACTTCGTACGAACCTGAATTGTCCGATTTCATATTTCAATAGATATGGGATTGAGTCCAAGACTTGGGGAACACCATAATATGGTGGGAGGAGTCATTTGGTGGGTTTTGAGTGAAATCCAATGGCTAAAACTATGCAGTACACCAACCTCTCTATTCCAGAACGAACTTCGTACGAAACTGAATTGTCCGATTTCATGGACCAAATGATATGGGCTTGTGTCCAAAACTTGGGGAACATCTTAATATGGTGGGTGGAGTCATTTGGTGGGGTTTGAGTGAAATCCAATGGCTAAAAGTATACAATGCACCAACCCCTTCGTTTATGGACTAACTTCGTACGAAACTGAATTGTTCGATGTCATGGACCAATTGGTATGGGATTGAGTCCAAAACTTGGGGAACGTTATAATACCGTGGGAGGAGTCATTTGGTGGGCTATGAGTGAAATCCAATCTCAAGAACTATGCAATACACCAACCACTCCATTTTAGAACGAACTTCGTACGAACTTGAATCGTCCGATTTCATGGACTAATCGAAATGGGATTGAGTTCAAAACTAGGGGAACATCATAATATGGTGGGAGGAGTCATTTGGTGGGTTTTGAGTGAAACCCAATGCCAAGAACTTCGCAATACACCAACCACACCATTTCAGAACGGACTTCTTACCAACATGAATTGTCCTATTTCATGGACCAATCGATATCGGATTGAGTACAAAACTTAGGGAACATCAGAATACAGTTGGAGGAATCATTTGGTGGGTTTTGAGTGAAATCCAATCTCAAGAACTATGCAATACACCAACCACTTCATTTCAAAACGAACTTCGTACGAACCTGAATTGTCCGATTTCATATTCCGATCGATATGGGATTGAGTCCAAAACTTGGGGAAGATCATAATATGGTAGGAGGAGTCATTTGGTGGGCTTTATGTGAAATCCAATGTCCAAAACTATCCAATACACCAACCACTCCATCTCAGAACGAACTTCGTATGAACCTGAATTGTCCAATTTGATGGACTAATCAATATGGGATTGAGTCTGAAACTTGGGGAACATCATAATGTGGTGGGAGGAGTCAATTGGGGGGTTTCAGTGAAATCCATTGGCTAAAACTATGCAATACCCCAACCTCTCCTTTTCATAACAAACTTCGTACGAACTTGAATTGTCCGATTTCATGGACCAATCGATATGCAATTGGGTGCAAAACTTGGGGAACATCATAATATGGTGGGAGGAGTCATTTGGTGGGTTTTGAGTGAAACCCAATCCCAAGAACTATGCAATACACCAACCACTCCATTTCTGAACGAACTTCGTACCAACCTGAATTGTCCAATTTCATATTCCAATCGATGTGAGATTGAGTCCAAAACTTGGGGAACATCATAATATGGTGGGAGGAGTCATTTGGTGGATTTTGAGTGATGTCCAATGGCTAAAACTATGCAATACACCAACCTCACCATTTCAGAACGAACTTCGTACGAAACTAAATTGTCCGATTTCATGGACCAATCGATATGGGATTGAGTCCAAAACTTCGGGAACATCTTAATATGATGGGTGGAGTCATTTGCTGGGTTTTGAGTGAAATCCAATGGCTAAAACTATGCAATACAACACCCCTCCGTTTCGGAATAAACTTCCTACGAACCTGAATTGACCTATTTCGTGGACCACTCGATATCGGATTGAGTCCAAAACTTGGGGAACATCATAATACGGTGGGAGGAGTCATTTGTTGGGTTTTGAGTGAAATCCAAATTCTAAATCTATGCAATACACCAACCTCGCCATTACAAAACTAACATTGTACGAACTTGAATTGTCCGAATTCAAGGACCAATTGATATGGGATTAGGTCCAAAATTTGGGGAACATCATAACATGGTGGGAGGAGTCATTTGGTGGGTTTTGAGTGAAATCCTGTCTCAAGAACTATGCAATACACCAACCACTCCATTTCAGAACGAACTTCGTACGAACCTGAATTATCCGATTTCCTGGACCAACCGATGTGGGATTGAGTCCAAAACTTGGGGAACAACATAATACCGTTGGAGGAGTCATTTGGTGGGTATTGAGTGAAATCCAAATTCTAAAACTATGCAATACACCAACCTCTCCATTTCAGAACGAACTTCGTACGAACCTGAATTGTCCAATTTCATGCACCAATCGATATGGGATTGAGTCCAAAACTTGGGGCACATCATAAAATGCTGGGAGGAGTAATTTGGTGGGTTTCGAGTGAAATCCAATGGCTAAAACTATGCAATACCCCAACCTCTCCATTTCATAACGAACTTCCTACGAACCTGAATTGACTGATTTCATGGGCCACTCGATATGGGATTGAGTCCAAAACTTGAGGAACATCATAATATGGTGGGAGGAGTCATTTGGTGGTTTTTGAGAGAAACCCAATCTCAAGAACTTCGTAATACACCAACCACTCCATTTCAGAACGAACTTCGTACGAACCTGAATTGTCCAATTTCATGCACCAATCGATATGGGATTGAGTCCAAAACTTGGGGAACATCATAATACAGTTGGAGGAGTCATTTAGTGGGTTTTGAGTGAAATCCAATCTCAAGAACTGTGCAATACACCAACCTCTCCATTTCAGAACGAACTTCGTATGAACCAGAATTGTCGATTTCATACTCCAATCGATATGGGATTGAGTCGAAAACTTGGGGAACGTCACAATATGGTGCGAGGAGTCATTTGGTGGGCTTTGGGTGAAATTCAATGGCTAAAACAATCCAATACACCAACCACTCCATTTCAGAACGAATTTCGTACGAACCAGAATTGACCGATTTCATGGACTAATCGATATGGGATTGAGTCCAAAACTTGGGGAACATCATAATACAGTGGGAGGAGTCATGTGGTGGGTTTTGAGTGTAATCCAAATTCTAAAACTATCCAATACACCAACCTCTCCATTTCAAAACAAACTTTGTACGAACCTGAATTGTCCAATTTCATGCACCAATCGATACGGGATTGAGTCCAAAACTTGGGGAACATCATAATACGCTAGGAGGAGTAATAAGGTGGGTTTTGAGTGAATTCCAATGGCTAAAACTATGCAATACCCCAACCTCGCCATTTCAGAACGAACTTCCTACGAACCTGAATTGATCAATTTCATGGAACACTCGATATCGGATTGAGTCCAAAACTTGGGAAACATCATAATACGGTGGGAGGAGTCATTTGGTGGGTTTTGAGTGGAATCCAAATTCTAAATCTATGCAATACACCAACCTCTCCATTACAAAACTAACATCGTACGAACTTGAATTGTCCGAATTCATGGACCAATTGATATGAGATTAGGTCCAAAATTTGGGGAACATCATAATATGGTGGGAGGAGTCATTTGGCGGGTTTTGAGTGAAATCCAATGGCTAAAACTGTGCAATGCACCAACATCTCCATTTCAGAACGAACTTCGTACGATCCTGAATTGTCCGACTTTGTGGACCAATCGATATAGGAGTCATTTGGTGGGTTTTAAGAGAAATCCAGTGGGAAAAACTATCCAATACACCAACCACTCCATTTCAGAACGAACTTCGTACGATCCTGAATTGTCCGACTTTGTGGACCAATCGATATAGGAGTCATTTGGTGGGTTTTGAGTGAAATCCAATGCCTAAAACTATGCAATGCACCAACTTGGGGAACATCATAATATGGTGGGAGGAGTCATTTGGTGGGCTTTGAGTGAAATCCAATGGCTAAAACTATCCAATACACCAACCACTCCATTTCAGAACGAACTTCGTACGAACCAGAATTGACCTATTTTATGGACCAATCGATATGGGATTGAGTCCAAAACTTGGGGAACATCATAATATGGTGGGAGGAGTCATTTGGTGGGTTTTAAGAGAAATCCAGTGGGAAAAACTATCCAATACACCAACCACTCCATTTCAGAACGAACTTCGTACAAACTTGAATTGACCGATTTCATGGACCACTCGATATCGGATTGAGTCCAAAACTTGGGGAATACCATAATTCGGTGCGAGGAGTCATTTGGTGGGTTTTGAGTGAAATCCAAATTCTAAAACTATGCAATACACCAACCTCTCTACTTCAGAACGAACTTCGTATGAACCTGAATTGTCCGAGTTCATGGAGCAATCGATATGGGATTGAGTCCAAAACTTGGGGAACATCATAATATGGTGGGAGGAGTCATTTGGTGGGTTTTGAGTGAAATCCAATGCCTAAAACTATGCAATGCACCAACCACTTCTTTTCAGAACGAACTTCGTATGAACCTGAATTGTCGATTTCATATTCCAATCGATATGGGATTGAGTCCAAAACTTGGGGAAGATCATAATATGGTGGGAGGAGTCATTTGGCGGTTTTGAGTGAAATCCAAACTCTAAATCTATGCAATACACCAACCTCTCCATTGCAAAACTAACATCGCATTAACTTGAATTGTCCGAATTCATGGACCAATTGATATGGGATTAGGTCCAAAATTTGGGGAACATCATAACATGGTGGGAGGAGTCATTTGGGGGTTTGAGTGAAATCCAGTCTCAGGAACTATGCAATACACCAACCACTCCATTTCAGAACGAACTTCGTACGAACCTGAATTATCCGATTTCCTGGACCAACTAATATGGGATTGAGTCCAAAACTTGGGGAACATCATAATACAGTGGGAGGAGTCATTTGGTGGTTTTGAGAGAAATCCAAATTCTAAAACTATGCAATACACCAACCTCTCCATTTCAGAACGAACTTCGTACGAACCTGAATTGTCCAATTTCATGCACCAATCGATATGGGATTGAGTCCAAAACTTGGGGAACATCATAATATGCTGGGAGGAATAATTTGGTGGGTTTTGAGTGAAATCCAATGGCTAAAACTATGCAATACCCTAACCTCTCCATTTCAGAATGAACTTCCTACGAACCTGAATTGACCGATTTCATTGACCACTCGATATGGGATTGAGTCCAAAACTTGAGGAACATCATAATATGGTGGGAGTAGTCATTTGGTGGGTTTTGAGTGAAACCCAATCTCAAGAACTTCGTAATACACCAACCACTCCATTTCAGAACGAACTTCTTACGAACACGAATTGTCCGATTTCGTGGCCCAATCGATATCGGATTGTGTACAAAACTTGGGGAACATCAGAATAGAGTTGGAGTAGTCATTTAGTGGGTTTTGAGTGAAATCCAATCTCAAGAACTATGCAATACACCAACCTATCCATTCCAGAACGAACTTCGTATGAACCTGAATTGTCGATTTCATATTCCAATCGATATGGGATTGAGTCCAAAACTTGGGGAACATCATAATATGGTGGGAGGAGTCATTTGGTGGGCTTTGAGTGAAATCCAATGGATAAAACTATCCAATATACCAACCACTCCATTTCAGAACGAACTTCGTACGAACCAGAATTGTCCGATTTCAGGGACTAATCGATATGGAATTGGGTCCAAAACTTAGGGAACATCATAATATGGTGGGAGGAGTCATCTGGTCGGTTTTGAGTGAAATCCAAAGGCTAAAACCATGCAATACATCAACCTCTCTATTTCAGGACGAACTTCGTACGGACCTGAATTGTCCGATTTCATGGACCAATCGATATGGGATTGAGTCCAAAACCTGGGGTACATAATAATATGGTGGGAGAAGTCATTTGGTGGGTTTTGAGAGATATCCAATGGCTAAAACTATGCAACAACCCAACCTCTTCATTTCAGAACGAACTTCATACGAACCGGAATTGACCGATTTCATGGACCACTCGATATCGGATTGAGTCCAAAACCTGGGGAACATCATAATATGGTGGGAGGAGACATTTGGTGGGTTTTGAGTGAAATCCAATGGCAAAAACTATCCAATACACCAATCACTCCATTTCAGAACGAACTTCGTACGAACACGAATTGTCTGATTTCGTGGACCAATCGATTTCGGATTATGTACAAAACTTGGGGAACATCATAATACAGTTGGAGGAGTCATTTAGTGGGTTTTGAGTGAAATCCAATGGCAAAAACTATCCAATACACCAATCACTCCATTTCAGAACGAACTTCGTACGAACACGAATTGTCTGATTTCGTGGACCAATCGATTTCGGATTATGTACAAAACTTGGGGAACGTCATAATATGGTGGGAGGAGTCATTTGGTGGGCTTTGAGTGAAATCCAATGGCTAATACTATCCAATACACCAACCACTCCATTTCAGAACGAACTTCGTGCGAACCAGAAATGACCGATTTCATGGACCAATCGATATGGGATTGAGTCCAAAACTTGGGGAACATTATAATGTGGTGGGGGGAGTAATTTGGTGCGTTTTGAGTGAAATCTAATGGCTAAAACTATGCAATACCCCAACCTCTCCATTTCAGAATGAACTTCCTACGAACTTGAATTGATCGATTTCATGGACCACTCGATATCGGATTGAGTCCAAAACATGGGGAACATCATAATACAGTGGGAGGAGTCATTTGGTGGGTTTTGACTGAAATCCAAATTCTAAATCTATGCAATACACCAACCTCTCCATTATAAAACTAACATCGTACGAACTTGAATTGTCCGAATTCATGGACCAATTTATATGGGATTAGGTCCACAATTTGGGGCACATCATAACATGGTGGGAGGAGTCATTTGGTGGGTTTTGAGTGAAATCCAAATTCTAAAACTATGCAATACACCAACCTCTCCATTTCAGAATGAACTTCGTACGAACCTGAATTGTACAATTTCATGCACCAATCTATATCTGATTGAGTCCCAAACTTGGGGAACATCATAATATGCTGGGAGTAATTTGGTGGGTTTTGAGGGAAATCTAATGTCTAAAACTATGCAATACCCCAACTTCTCCATTTCAGAACGAACTTCCTACGAACCTGAATTGACTGATTTCATGTACCAATCGATATGGGATTGAGTCCAAAACTTGAGGAACATCATAAGATGGTGGGAGGAGTCATTTGGTGGGTTTTGAGTGAAACCCAATCTCAAGAACTTCGTAATACACCAACCACTCCATTTCAGAACGAACTTCATACGAACACGAATTGTCCGATTTCGTGGACCAATCGATGTCGGATTGTGTACAAAACTTGGGCAACATCAGAATACAGTTGGAGGAGTCATTTTGTGGGCTTTGAGTGGAATCCAATCTCAAGAACTATGCAATACACCAACCTCTCCATTTCAGAACGAACTTCGTATGAACCTGAATTGTCGATTTCATATTCCAATCGATATGGGATTGAGTCCAAAACTTGGGGAACATCATAATATGGTGGGAAGAGTCATCTGGTCGGTTTTGAGTGAAATCCAAAGGCTAAAACCATGCAATACACCAACCTCTATTTCAGGATGAACTTCGTACGAACCTGAATTGTCCGATTTCATGGACCAATCGATATGGGATTGAGTCCAAAACTTGGGGTACATAATGATATGGTGGGTTTTGAGTGAAATCCATTGGCTAAAACTATGCAATAACCCAACCTCGCCATTTCAGAACGAACTTCTTACGAACCTGAGTTGACCAACTTCATGGACCACTCAATATCGGATTGAGTCCAAAACGTGGGGAACATTGCAATACGGTGGGAGGAGTCATTTAGTGGGTTTTGAGTGAAATCCAAATCCTAAAACTATGCAATACACCAACCTCTAGATTTCAGAACGAACTTCGCACGAACTTGAATTGTCCGATTTCATGGACCAATCGATATGGGATTGAGTGCAAAACTTGGGGAACATCATAATATGGTCGGAGGAGTCATTTGGTGGGTTTTGAGTTAAATCCAATGGCTAAAACTGTGCAATACCCCTGCCTCTCCTTTTCTGAACGAACTTCGTACGAACCTGAATTGTTCGATTTCAAGGACCAATCGATATGGGATTGAGTCCAAACTTGGGGAACAACATAATATGGTGGGAGAAGTCATTTGGTGGGTTTTGGGTGAAATCCAATGGTTAAAACTGTCCAATACACCAACCACTCCATTTCAGAACAAACTTCGTACGAACCTGAATTGTCCGATTTCAGGGACTAATCGATATGGAATTGAGTCCAAAACTTGGGGAACATCATAATATGGTGGGAGGAGTCATTTGGTCGGTTTTGAGTGAAACCCAAAGGCTAAAACCATGCAACACCAACCTCTCGATTTCAGGACAAACTTCGTACGGACCTGAATTGTCCGATTTCATGGACCAATCGATATGGGATTGAGTCCAAAACCTGGGGTACATAACAATATGGTGGGAGAAGTCATTTGGTGGGTTTTGAGAGATATCCAATGGCTAAAACTATGCAATAACCCAACCTCTTCATTTCAGAACGAACTTCATACGAACCGAAATTGACCGATTTCATGGACCACTCGATATCGGATTGAGTCCAAAACGTGGGGAACATCATAATACGGTGAGAGGAGTCATTTAGAGGGTTTTTAGTCAAATCCAAATTCTAAAACTATGCCATACACCAACCTATCCATTTCAGAACTAACTTCGTACGAACCCGAATTTCATGGACCAATTGATATGGGATTAGGTCCAAAACTTGGGGAAGATCATAATATGGTGGGAGGAGTCATTTGGTGGGTTTTGGGTGAAATCCAATCTCAAGAACTATGCAATAGACCAACCACTCCATTTCTGAACGAACTTCGTACAAACCTGAATTATCCGATTTCCTGGATCAATCGATATGGGATTGAGTCCAAAACATGGGGAACGTCATAATACAGTGGGAGGAGTAATTTTGTGGGTTGTGAGTGAAATTCAATCTCAAGAACTATGCAATACAACAACTACTCCATTTCAGAACGAACTTTTTACGGACCTGAATTGTTTGATTTCATGGACTAATCGATATGGGATTAAGCCCAAAACTTGTGGAACATCGTAATGTGGTGGGAGGAGTCATTTGGTGGGTTTTGAGTGAAATCCAATCTCAAGAACTATGCAATACACCAACCACTCCATTTCAGAACGAACTTCATACAAACCTGGATTATTCGATTTCCTGGACCAACCGATATGGGATTAAGTCCAAAACATGGGGAACATCATAATACAGTGGGAGGAGTCATTTTGTGGGTTGTGAGTGAAATTGAATCTCAAGAACTATGCAATACAACAATTACTCCATTTCAGAATGAACTTCGTATGGACCTGAATTGTTTGATTTCATGGACTAATCGATATGGGATTAAGCCCAAAACTTGGGGAACACCATAATGTGGTGGGAGGAGTCATTTGGTGGGTTTGGAGTGAAATCCAATCTCAAGAACTATGCAACACCCCAACCTCTCCTCTTCAGAACGAACTCCCTACGAGCCTGAATTGACCCATTTCATGGACCACTCGATATGGGATTGACTCCAAAACTTAGGGAACATCTTAATGTGGTGGGAGGAGTCATTTGGTGGGTTTTGAGTGAAATCCAGTGGCTAAAACTATCCGATACACCAACCACTCCATTTCAGAACGTACTTCGTACGAACCTGTGACAGGAGCATATTTATGCGACTTTGCTATCTTATTTCTTTGCATTTACTTAGTTAATTCCCATTTATTAGAGTGATTTAGCTTATTTTCGTACTATTGTAGGTCCAGATGGCAAGATTGGCAAGAAAGGGCATTTTGGAGCATTTTAGAGCAGTTTTGGACTTGGAATGGATAGCATATGCATGGGCCAAGATGGATGGACGTTTTTGAAGTTCGAATAGGCTAGGAATGTGCTAAAAAGATGGGGAAATTAATTCAAGAATCAGCTTCTGGGAAGTAAAAAACCCTAACTGATTTTATTTTATTTTACCTTATCCTAATCCTATTCGACCTAAATTCCAGCTGGAAAAGGGGGGGTTAATTTCATATTAGGAAACCTAAAAACCCTAATTTGTGGGTTTCTATTGGGCCCTATAATGCCTAAAGAAATCTGCCAAATAAAACCCTAATTTCGTGGGTTTCTGCTGGGCCCTTTTACCCTAGATCTACCACATATATAAAGGAGGGGTTGCTGTAGAAGAAGGGAGTTCTTTTGGTGCCGTAGAAAGAAAGGAGAAAGGGAGAAGAAGAACTTGGCACCGGAACCTGCTGCATTCATTGGGTTTTTCAGAGTTCTTCCCTTATGTTCAAATGTTTATTCTAGATTGTTTTTCAATTATTATGAACATGTGTAACTGAATTTCTTCTTAGTTAGAGGTGAATTCGAAGCCATGGACATATGTTTTACATGAATTGATTACTTCCAGTTATGGTTTCATAAAGTATGAATGTGATTTACTTTTCTGTTTTATTGAGAACTTATTCTTGCATGTTTATTAAGGATGCATACTTAGTTTGTATGCAGCGATTTGATGCTAGAATATAAGGGAATTTCACATCATCGTTATGAACATATATTCACAAGTAGTAAAAGTCACTAGTCATGATTGCGTTAAGTAAATTCCTGGCAGGAGTATCATGCTTTTCATAGTTACAAATGCCTTGTCAAGGCTTATGATTTTCATAGAACTTAATGATCTTTGATATGTATCTCTATCATGCTGTTCATATAGGGAACTTGATAAGGATAATTGGATTGCATCACTGAGTCCAATTCAATGAACTTAGGAAAATCTGAGAGTTAATTAGTGCATTCACAACTATTTTGGGGCTTTGTCATTCATACTTTATAGAAAGAGTAACTGGAGATCGATTTGTGTGCATATGTTCCATGTGTGGAGAAGAATCCTCTAGCTATCCCTTAATCCATATTTCATTCACAACTTAGTTGTTTGCTGCTGTCAATCTTACTTTAGTCTAAAACGTCAGAATTCCCCACAATCATTGTTCCCTTAACTCAGTTTCCAGTTTAATAAGTTTAATTTGTGTTGATTAGCATCCCTTCTAATCCCCGAAATAGAACGATCCCTACTTACTCGTACTACGATTGCATGATTTATAGGGTTTAATTTGTGCGTTAGTTATTTCCCACGCCAAATTTTGGCGCCGTTGCCGGGGATTAGAAAAATTGCTAATCTTCCATTTGTTTTCGTTTTTCTTGTGTTTCTGATTTTGTTTTGTTTTGTTTTCTTTGTTTTAGGTACTAGTTTATGACTCGAAGTTCACACCCTGTTCGTGCACACATATTGTACTTTGACGACGATTTCGAACGAACTTTGAGAAGGAAGGGGAAGCAGCCAGAACTCAATCCCTCTAGTTCTAGTTCCGAACCTGAATATGAAGCTGAAACGGACTTGGAAGAGGAACAAGATATGGCTGTAGATAGTCGAACAATCAAGGAACTTTCAGCCTCTGGATTGGACACTGCAGTCCCTCTGTGCATTCAATACCCTAGGGCAGCTGCAGGTAAGACCGATGAGTTTGAATTGAAGTCGAGTTTGCTACATCACATTCCCAAATACCATGGGTTGTCCATGGAAGATCCAAACAAGCATTTGAAGGAATTTGAAGTAGTATGTTCAAGTATGACACCCATTAACGTGGATGGAAATATTTTGAAGATGAAAGCCTTCCCATTCTCTCTTATGGAGAAGGTTAAAGATTGGCTCTATGAACTAGCACCTGGAACCGTTACTTCTTGGGAAAGTATGAAGAAATCATTCTTAGAGAAATTCTTCCCAACTTTAAGAGTCATTCTTTTGAGGAAGAAAATTAGTGGAATTCAATAAGGCTCGGGAGAATCCTTTCCAAGGTACTATGAGCGTTTTAAGACGTTAGTTGCATCTTGCCCACAACATCAAATGAAGGAAGAGCTTTTAATTCAATATTTCTATGAAGGACTACTTCCACTGGAGAGACAAATGCTTGATGCTTCAGCGGGAGGTGCTTTGGTTGACAAAACACCAGTTGCTGCGAAGATCTTAATAGCAAACCGAGCTTTGAATGCACAACAATACGAAGGAGGTGGAGGGAGAGATCATACACGGCCAAGTCCAGTTAATGAGGTAAGTGCTATTTCGGAACTTCAATCTCAAATGACTAATCTATCTCATCTTATTTTGCAGGTTGTTGAAGGATCCAAAGTACAAAGTACAGACACTTGTAGCGTGTGCTCTATGCATGGACACCCCACTAATCAATGTCCTCAATTAATAGAGAATGGGGGATGGGAAAGTGCCAATGCCATAGGTTATCAAGGCCAAAATCAACCTAGGTATGACCCGTTTTCAAAGACCTACAATCCGGGCTGGAGAGATCATCCAAATTTGCTGGTAAAATATGGTGTTTTTAGAAAATAAGTCTATTTACTCAACAAATTACAATGAAGATGTTGTGTTCTCAGATACACTATAACTTACCGGTGAATATTATTTTGGAGACTTTATGATACAATTTTGGCTTAATAAATATAATTTCACTTGTTGTTACATTCTATTCTCACCAACTGGATTTATGAATTTTTTATATTAATTTGGTGAACTTATTAGGTGAATTTATCTTCTGTAGGAATTTGGAAAGCCAAAAGATAAAGACATACATTTGTCCAAGTTCAAGCTAGGTGTGAAGAGAATTGCTGGCGGATTTTATTGAAGAATTGATTGTGGGATTATTGTGATTATAAAGAGAAGTAAAAAGGGAGAAGAGAAGACAAAACTGTTGAAGCTTAAGAGCCGATTTCATGTCATTCATAGCCATTTAACACCCACTTACCTCACCGTTATTTTTTTTCCACTAACTCTCCACCATCAACATGTTTAATCCAATTAATACCTCAGTTAAACCCTTCATCACCCACCACGAATGTATTAACTTCCCACTCACCTCATTGACTACTATAAATCACCCATCAACTTATTTGGCAAGGGCACCCCTAGAACTCTAGCTAAGGCTAAAGGGAATGTTCTTTGAGTAAGTTTGTGAATTGTTCTTTAATCCAATATACGGTACGAATTGCTAAATTCTTTTATTTATGGTTGTTCAATATTTTCATATCCTTTTATTTTGATTGATGTTAAGTGCTATTATCTTTTCATGAGTTCAATTATAATTTTCTCATTGTTAAGAACTGACTTAGCATACTTTTAAATTAAAAGATGGACAGAAGTCAGATAAAAGAAAGGACCAATACAAAAATTCACACAGCAAGTAAAAGGGTCTCACCCCTTCTTCAGGCTCCTTTCCCTTCTTTTTTAGAGGGACATCTTCTTCTTCTTGTTGTCCCTTCTCGTGCTCAACAGCTTCGAAAGCCTCTCGCAGCTCATTATCAGTTTCAAAAGTCTCACTTGGAACAACTGCAGGTTCTTCTGTCTCATCAGATTAAACTCCAGTCCTCTTTCTAAGCCTTTTTGACCTGGTAGGAGGAGGAGGACTTTTAGCTGCATAGAATAGGGGAATGGAGGTTAGAAAAAGGGCAAAACAGAACAAATTCAAGGATACGGTTGGAAATGTCAAAATCTAGGGGACGTTGACAATAGAATTTGATGGCAATATCATTGATTTCAATATTTCTGAAGC
>NW_007362543.1:4226-40515 GCF_000346735.1 Prunus mume
CCAAAATCGAGGAACAACTGCAGCATAGCACAAAAAAGAGATGCTGCTTTGCTTTCATCTGGAATCTCTTCTGCTAAACGAAAAAGAGAAGGGGTTTTCACTTGAATCATAGAATCAAAACAGGGCAATAGCTAGGTAAAAGCCATTAATCGTCATACCGAGGATACCATAGATCGCATACCTCCCATGGAGCTGATGACAATGGAGCGATTATAGAGTTTGGGAGCTTTGGATCTTTCTAATTGTGGATTTGCATTACATTAAAAAAGAGAGGATTGTGTTCTTGAGTTTTTCACAGAGAGGGAAAAATCTTCAGCTGAAGTTGGGTTTCCAAACGGGTCAGATTTCAACCTGGTTCTACATGCACCCTCTTTTAAAAACTCACCGTTGGATGAAATACAACGGCTCTTACATACCCCTAAAAAAAACCCCTTATAACTTTCCACTCACTATAGAAGCACTCACTTCCAGTGCAGGAGGCTGGCCCGGGCAGGAGGGAGCCCAAGGCCCTTCGCGCAGTTCCAGCGGGCTTGGACCCACCAAACCTGGCAAGCCCAAAGGCAAATCAAGCCCGAGCTAGTACCTGGGAGTTGATGATGTCGCGTCCTGGTGTCTCCAATCATAATTTTTAATTATGCCAATTTTCGTGTAAAAAAAAATTGAAAAATAAGAAGGAAAATATTAATTTTTTTTTCTTCTATAAATACCTATCAATATTCTTCACTTTTCACACCAAATCTTCAAACATTTTCTTCTCCTTCCAATATTATTCACTTTCCACACCAAATTTTATTCACTTTCAATGAAAGCTGGAGGGTCGTGGACAACAATGGAAGATGTTTTATTGTGTGAGTGTTGGGTCCAAGTTGGTCACGATCATGGCCAATGTGAGATGAAGTTTTCTCATATGTGGAGAAAAAGGTTGGGTTTTGCTCGTACGGAAATGGCCTTGGCTAGTAGGTGGAAATTTTTGAATAAAGAGTTGGGGAAATGGAGAGAGCAAAAGCAAGGGATAATGTTCGAAGCAGCGAAAATCTTGGCAACGAGGTAAATTATTTGTAATTGCCGTTTTATTAAATTTAATGTCCTATTTTTTTTGAAATTTTATGGCCTTTCCAATTTTTATTTATTTAAAATTATAGATTATGCAAGCACAATGTGGTTCGATGCCAATGGTCAAGACAAAAAATCTTTCAACAATCACAAATGTCAGGAGGTTGTGAATTTTTTTTTCGAGATTTAAAATTATTCCCATGTGTCCGACTGTTGTGTTGAATGAGAGTCCGTTCCACGATTCAACGACATCAGATTCGCCGTTGGAGTCCCCGATGAATCAAGACTCACTAATCCAAAGGGAACCAAGGCCTATTGGGAGAAAGGTGATAAAGGCCGAGAGAGGGAGTAATTCCACCAATGATTGTCAAAATTTTTGGAGCAAATTGCTCTGAACGGCACAATAAGAATTGAGAAAGACATAAAAAGATATGCGGATGAGAAGGCAAGAGATGAAACATTTGCAAGAGAAAGGGAGTATGCACAAAAACAAGACATGGACAAGAAGGATTGGGAAACCATGGCCATGGATACAAGCCATATGTCCCCTGAAACAAAGTCATTTTGGAAGCTAGAACGAAGGGATGTTATAAGAAGAAGGCTTTTCCGTGATGATGGACCAAGCAACATGATTGGTTAAATGATGAAAACCATTAGGTTGTATTGCTTGTCTATTATTTAATTAGTTGTATTGCTTGTATTTTATTTAATTAGTTGTTTGTCTTTTATTTAATTGGTTAAATGATGAAATTTGAGATGAGAATTTTATAACAAAGATGGACACATGACAACCGAAAATCTTATCCGAAAATTTTATCTGAAATATGAGATGTGAATTTTATAATAAATATTGATACGTGACAACCGAAAATCTTATCGAAATTAATCATTTAAAGTAAAAAAATAAAATAAAAATAAAGTAAATAGTATTTGTCCTTTGCCATGATAGTGGGTGGAAACACAACAAGCCTTTTGCAAGGACTGACGCTATTCACGTAAATAGTAACAACCCTTACCTCCCCTTGCAGTTTTTGTTTCATCCATTACAGTTTCTTTTTCATAATGCAGGTAATTAAAGCATTATATTGAACTAAAGTATGCAAAACTTATAGACATTAATCGAACTACAAGAAACACATGAAGTAGAAATTTCATACCTCCCATGGTGTTACGCTTTTCATGCAGGAAGGGAGACCAAAAACTACATGACAAAACCTATGAACAAACAACCTAAACAAATCAATATACAATATACACTTAAATCAGCTAGAGGTATGCAATTTATCGCATGCTCTGTTTTTCTGCATTGCAGTGTCTATTTTCTGCATTACAAATCAATCAAAATATGTTTCTTCACAATCAACAGCCATCAAAATCAATCAAAATATAAACTATAGTTCAACAAATACAAATCAATCAAAATATGTTTCTTCAGAATCCATCAAAATCAATATTCATTTAGTAATGGGATCGGATTCTATGAAACTTAGACAACTTGTTTTTCCAAGAGACATTGGATATGAGGAATATGTTTTATGTACAATGGTAAATAGATCAAAACCTGTCTCAGTACGGTGTTCCATATACAATAAGGTATGGTACAGTTCGCACAATAGTGTCGATTGGTATTGCAAAGTTAACACCAGACGATACTCCTGTCCGTGCAAAATATAGAGAGAGAATATAAGCATTTAAAAGCCTTAACTAAGTTAGCTTCATGAAAAGGTTTGAAGCTTTGACTACGTTTTATAGTTCGGAGATGTTTTGCTGGTTAAATATTTTGTTAGGTTCCAAGTTCCAACCTTCTGAATAGGGTAATAGAACTTGGGATTCAAAATCTCTTCCTAGTGTGGTGCTGCCAACTAGTTTAGAGCTCATTCGAGGAACACTTGATAATACAAATGAAAGAGCATGCTTTACCTTTGCGAGTGAAAGTTGCTGTGTTAACTCCAATAATATGACCATGAATCAATCAACGGCCCACCTTAGTTCCTTGCAGAAATTCTAACATACATAAGGCTGAAAACTTTGATATTACAAGAAAATGAGTGAAAGTTTATGCAAGGGCTAGAAGATTATGCAAATTGAAAATGTTACCAGCGTTAATGGCAGTGTATGTTTGAATAGCACCTGCACCTCTATTGGCCTTTCCATATGGTGAGGGTATCTCCCTTCCCAATCACTGACCACCTGCAATATCCAAAGTACCCATTAGACCATAACACATTCGACAAAGAAACTAAGATCTATTTGTTGACACAGAAAAATGGTTTGACACTTTTCTGATGTTGGGCCTTCGATATGCTCTGGGCCTCGGTAGAGCACGTGATCTGCAAGATAACAAATGCTCGGTAAGACCTAGGGCACCGGTGTGGTACCGACCGAAGGCTCTCCGATGCTTAAGTAAGTACGAATTTAGTAAAGTTGAACTACAGATCAATAGGCTGTATGCCGTAAGTTTTGATTACCTCCATTTTGGGGAATTGTGCTTCTTTTATAGATCTTGGGAGGTGTGCAAGTTGTGTAAAATTTTGATGTGGGACTGTAGACATTGATTGTGAGCTTGCCACGTGTCCTAGAGGAGGAGGTTGCCCTAGTCTTTGGATCGGTAGGCTGGGTGCCGAAGCAAGGTGCCGAAGGCTACCATAGACCCGATCTTGTCCACGGGTCTGATTCTCATTGGCTGTTCATTTTGGTATAAACAGGAGTCCCCCAAGTTCTCTTTCGAGAGTTCTCGGAAGGGGATTTGATATTCTCTTCGGCAGGGAAATGCTATCCTACCGTTCGGTAACTCGGTGGATGGAGGGGCTCAATCTTGGCACTTCCGTGCGTTCCCGTCCAAAAACTGACGTCGGGGGAGTCAGAAGGTCGCGTTGAGTTGATGTGTGATGGGATTGGAGGGCACTTCGTCTTCCGTGCCCCGCGTGCTCTCAGGTCATCCACAGGATGAATGACACGTGGCGTGTGCACTCATTAGGTGTGGCGTATTAATGCGCCATTTGGTTTTTCGAGGAGTACCGTTGCGAACCCTCACCCTATAAATAGGGGTGACTTCGGAAGAGAGGATCACTTTGCATTTGTGAGAGAAGCGAGAGCTCTGTTGATGCGATTTCCGACGAGAGCTAACGGCAATCAAGGCGATTTCCGGCGTAGCGAACGGTAATCGGAGGTACCGTTCGGCACTCTCATTTAACTCTCTCATTTAATATTGTTGTTCGTCGTACGTCGTACGTCCTTCCGTTCGGTAGTCTAGTTGCCATAGGTAGTTGTGGGAACCAATTAAATCAAAACCCTAGGTTAAATAATTCCTTCCATTTGGGGATTATTTGACCTAATTGGGAATTACTCAACCTAATTGGGAGTTACTCAATTTAATTGGGAGTTACCCAATTAAATTGAGAATTACCTAATTAAGTTGGGAATTGATTTGATTCCTACCCCAATTCCCAATTAAATGAGGAGTTACCTAATTAAATTAGGATTTGATCTGATACCTACCACGATTAGGGATTTGATTTACCCTAATAAATCAAATCCCTAATTAATCAAATCAATTCCAAATAGGGGAGGAATAATTCCCTTCCATCTATGGAATTATTCCTCTGAAACCCTAATCTCCGAGACCATTATAAATACTTGGCTACGCACAAAGGTCAAGGTACGTCTAAATTCCTACTGAAACTCTGCAGAAATTATTTCTCACAAACCCTAGCCACCACTTTCTTTCTCTCTCTGACACAAGGCTCCGGCCACTACACACGGCTCCGGCCACCCGGTTTTCCTTAAAATACCCTACCTAACTTAGGCATCGGAGGGCCTTTGGCCAACACCCCCCGGGTGTGGTCCTTTTACCCCGATTTGTTTTGCAGGGAGAAAGAGAAGTGGAGAAGACGAAGGAATTTTAGACGAATATTCTAGTGGGACGAAATTTTCTCCCACAGTAGTGATGTAGGGATTGGTAGCCTAGTCTTCTGCATGGCGCTTAGTTTCATTTTTCCTGTTTTGTAGATTCCAATAGCGATTCACTGTTCGAGAGTGAGCCCAATGCTTTCTAGGGGGAGTCATCGGACGGTCTGTTCGATTCAGATAGTGAGGTCGTAGGCCCTATTGCCGAGGATGGAGAAGATACCGATGTTGAGATACTCGGTGAAGGCCAGAGCTTCGTTCCTACTCACGACATCGGGAAGGGGCTCATGACTCAGCAGCCCACGCCGTTGGCTGTGGTCTATCGTGACGGTAGGCATTTCGGCTTAGATCAGCACTGTGAGTCCAGCGCTGTTCAGTAGCCGGATGCCTCCACATCTGGTCGTGGGGAAGCAGCTAATGAACCGTCTTCCCGTCCGAGGGTATCGGTAGTCTTCCCAACAACCCTAGGGTACCGATAGGAGTACCGAAGGAGCACCTGTTCGGTGTAGAGTACTTAGAGCCAAATAAGATCACCGAACGGGAGATAGCCAAATATTGTGCTGAATACCTTATCTCGAATTCGGTAAGGATGAGGATCCCGACGCCTACCGAATCCCTCAGCAAGCTGAAGGATGGTGAGGTCGTCTTCTTCACCGATGTGCTTCTTCAAGGAGTTCGGTTGCCTTTGCAATCGGAAGTGCAGAGAATATTGGGGCAGATTGGCTATGCGCTGGTCAATACAACCCTAAATTATGGGTAGCGCTGATGGGGGTGGTCACTGCGTTCGGCATGGCCGATGAAGGGGAGCCTTCCTATGAGCAGTTCTCTTACCTGTATAGCATGATGAAGTCCAAGTCTGTCGGTCATGAAGGATGGGTTCAGGCTAACTGCCTGAAGGCATCTGAACGGGGGCACTTCGTCAGTGCCGTGCCGACTTCCTAGAAGTCGTGCAGGAATCGGCGGGTGCTTTTGTTTGGTGATTGGGGATCGCCATCGGGACAGCCCGTCCTGTTCCACGTTCCCACCACCTTCCAAATAGCTGATGGCCAACGTATCGTTCGGTAGATCAATAGTAGTGTTTAGTTTGAGAAATCTAATCCCGTTTTGTTCCTTATGCAGGCAAGTTGAAGCAGCCGAGCCCTACCCAGTCAGAGATTTGGCAGATTGACAGGGTGAGGCTGAAGGTCCCTGCCGTCGAGAGGGTGTACCCCCAATTCCTTTTCACCGCAAACTTGATCAAAGCTCTGCTCGTCAGCCCTGTCGAGAGTAAGTGCGCTTTGCTTCCTGAATATTAAGATACATCGTGTTGATGCCTTACCGACCTCCGTGTTGTGCAGTGACGGAAGAGAGGAAGAAGGCCGAAGCCAAAAGGATGAACGAGTCCTCTAAGAGGCGCTTCATGATGGGCCTCCAATAGAAGAGAAAGAATCGACAGTCCGAGGTGCCACTTGTGCAGATGGTGGACGCCGATCTCGAGGAGCAGATGCTTGCCGAGCGGCTGCAGCAGCTGAATGGTGAGTCTGCATAGAAGAAGACTGTCGGGGCTGACCCTCCACTGAAGCGTGGGCAGCCTACCGAGGATGCGGCATCCAAGGCAGCAGGGAAGAGGCCATTCACGGTGGACCTTGACGCTGAGCCCGTGTCTAAGCGCGGTCGACAATTTGAGATTCCGAAGGCTATCTTCTCAGTCGAGGATGACGAGGGCCTTGCAGAGCCTATCAACATTGCTTGCCCTTCGAAGACAGTTCAGTTTGCGAACCATATGATCCTGGGTTCACAAATGGAATTGTCGGAGATCGAGATGCTGCCGAAGAAGATCCTTCGGGAAGAAGTCGGAAGCGCCTTCCGTCTCCAGGCTTCGGTAACATTCTTGATCCTTATATTCGTTACTACTGTTTGCCCGTATACTTGTGCTGAATTTCTGCTTTGTCTTCCAGGCGTCGATGGACATGTGGCTTTGCATGAAGAAGGCCATCACCGTTGCCGAACGTGCAAAAAAGGCTTATGAGGACGGCCGTGCTAAGGTTGCCGAGGCAGGCAAGGTGCTTCAGGACCATGCTTATCTTCTGCATGACAAGCAGGCTACCGAACGGCAGGTTAAGGCTTCAGAGCCCAAATTGGCGGAGATAAGGGCGGCTCTGGAGGCCGCAGTGTAGGCAGGGAAGGATGCCGAGGCAGCGAAAGAGGCCGTGCAGGTGGTGTTAGAGGAGTCTGAGTGGGCTAAAGCGGTAGAGATCGATGCTACTGTCCAAGAGGCGATCAAAAGCTATCGTTTGTCGACCGAGTTTTCCATTTTGCTGTATAAAGAGGTAGGTTCAGAGATGGCGGATCTGATCTACAGGTTTAAGCGATACAACCCTAGATAGAAGTTGAATTTGAACTTTATCGCCGATACTCCTCCCCTTCCGGTAGGTATTACCGAAGAAATGATCGAAGATTACAAAGGGGAGGATGCTGCTGATGCGGAGGAGGCCACTGCCGATGCAGATCAGGCTGTTGCCGGTGCCGCGGACGAGCTGGCTGCTACTTGAACTTTGTTCGTAGTTTTTGTAATTTATCTCTTTTATTTTGTACCTGCCATAAGGCAGTTCTTTCGAACACCTTGATGCCGATGACATCTTTTTATTTAATGTTTTAATTTCTATACATTTGTCCGTGTGGTTTCACTATCGGTAGTTGTTAGTTTAACCTTTTTAAATGCCGAGGGCTAAATAAACCGTTAATATTAAGGCACTTAGAAATCATTATACTTGCCGAGGGCTAAATAATCGATTAACCACCGAAGGCTAGTTAGAGAACAAATTCCCAAGTGAACCTTTAATCGGTAAGGCACTTAGAAACTAACCATTATACTTGCTGAGGGCTAAATCATGGATTAACTACCAAAGGCTAGTTAAAGAACAAACTCCCAAGTGAACTTTAATCGGTACTGGACTTAAGTGTTTTAATTGCCGAAGGCTAATGAAAATGCTTATAGGAGTAGTATACCATGATTGATGGTCTCTACTGTATCTTTTTAATTAAAGAAATAAATAAACACACCGAAGGTTGCGAATATATCTGCCGAAGGCTTTTTCACTAAATATTGCCGAAGGCAAAGATACATTCAGAGTTTGTTTTGCAATTAAAACCTGCTGTAGGCTAGGGAACTACTTGAAATAATACTTCAGATGTTCGACGTTCCAAGGATAACCGAGGGTCTTGCCATTGGAGTCTCTGAGGCGATAGATTCCGATCGGAGGATGCCGATGATCTCGTAAGGTCCTTCCCAGGAAGGTCTGAGGGTTCCTTCCATGGGGTTCTTAGTTGACAGCAAGACTTTTCGCAAAACCCATTCCCCGATTCGGAAAAAGTGGGATCTGACTCTTGAGTCATAGTACTGAGAGACGCGCTGTTTGTAAGCTTCGTTTCGAAGGTTGGCTTGCGCTCGACGTTCTTGGATTAGGTCGAGGCTTAATGCGAGTGCTTCCTCGTTCTCCTTTGGAGCAAAGGTTTCCGTTCGGTAGGAAAGCTTGTCGATCTCCACAGGGACTACCGCTTCCGAACCCAAGGCGAGAGAAAAAGGGGTTTCCCTGATTGCCATTCGATAAGATGTCCGAATGGCCCATAATGCTTCTGGAAGCTTCTCCGGCCAAACTCCTTTGGCTTTGTCAAGCTGCCGTTTCAGTAGCTTCTTGACGATTTAATTTATTGCTTCGACTTGACCATTCGACTGAGGGTGGGCTGGTGAAGCAAAGAACAGATTGATCTTGAGGCGAGTGCAAAACTACCTGAAGACTTCCGAATCAAACTGTCTGCCGTTGTCGGTGATGATTGCATAGGGCATACCGAATCGGCAACCAATGTGGGTCCAGATGAAGTCCTCCATTCTGGCTGCCATTATAGTTGCTAGAGCTTCAGCTTCTACCCATTTGGTGAAGTAATCCACGGCAACTACGGCGTATTTGACCTGGCCTTTGCCTTGCGGCATCGAACCGATCAAGTCCAGTCCCCATTGGGCAAAAGGCCATGGGCTTACGATCGGCGTTAAGGGTTCGGCAGGGATGTGAGGTACATTACCGAACTGTTGGCATTTGTCGCACTTCTTCACTAACGCATTTGCATCTTGGTGCAAAGTTGGCCAGTAATACCCTTGCCGAAAGGCCTTGTGTGCCAGCGTTCGGGACCCTGAATGGTCTCCGCAGACTCCGCTGTGGATTTCCCGAAAGACGTAGTCCCCCTTTTCGGTAGTAATGCATTTCAGATATGGTGTGGTATAGCCTCGCTTGTACAAGACGTCATTGATGAATGTGTATCTTGACGATCGATACCGTAGCTTCCGGGCTTGGAACTTATCGATGGGCATAGTTCCGGTCATCAAGAAAGCATAGATTGGAGAAATCCATGTGTCTTCGTACCGTACGGTACATACTTCAGCAGCTGCCGTGCTTGGCTGGGATAGTATCTCCACCGGCACCTTCCTTCCGACCTTGTCGTTTATTTCCGAAGCCAAACGTGAGAGTGCATTGGCGTGACTGTTTTCGAATCTGGGGATCTGCCGAATCTCGTAGGCCTGGAATTTTTGTAGGAGTTGGTGGGCTGCCGACAGGTAGGCTGACATAGAGGCATCCTTGGCTGCGAAGTCTGCCGTTATCTGATTCACTATGAGCTGGGAGTCACTGTAAATGCTGATTTGTTTTGCTCTCATGCTCTTGGCTAGCCGAAGGCTGGCCAAGAGCGCCTCATACTCTGCCTCGTTGTTGGAGGTTCTGAAGTTGAATCGAAGGGCATACTCGACCTTGGCTCCGTCTGGAGTAGTAAACACTAGAACAGCTCCACAACCTTGTTGAGTTGAAGAGCCATCGACATGCAGAATCCATACAGGAACAGAAGAATCAAGGCGTTCGGTATTCTGCATTTCTGGTTTTCCGGTATCAGCGTCTGAAATGGCAGGTTTTGGTGGTACCGTAGGTGTAAGCTCGAAAATGAAGTCGGCAACAGCTTGACCCTTCTCTGCAGGCCTGGGCTTGAATTATATGTCAAATTATCCGAGCTTAATCGCCATTTTACCAATCGGCCTGATGTTTTTGGCTTTTGGAGTATCTGCCGAAGGGGTTGATTGGTCAGAACCGTGATCTCGTGCGCTTGGAAGTATGGGCGGAGCCTTCGAGCTGAGACGATGAGGGCTAGAGCTAGCTGTTCCAAGGGGGGATACCGAAGCTTTACGCTCTGCAGCACCTTGCTGACATAGAAGATTGGTAGTTCTGCCTTCTCTGGCTTCCGTATCAACATTGAGCTAATGGCAGTGGTGGATATCGAAAGGTAGAGAAGGAGAACTTCTCCAGGAAGTGGTTTTGACAATAGCGGTGCCTGGCTCATGTAGTTCTTTAGGTCTTGAAATGCCTTGTCGCATTCGGCGGTCCAAGCAATATGGTGTTTGCCCCATTTCAAGGCTTTAAAGAATGGTACACATTTATCGGTAGCCTTGGAGATGAAGCGGGTTAAGGCAGCGACACGTCCGGTAAGGCTCTGAATGTCCTTTTGCGTTTTTGGCCTCTCCATGTCGATTATGGCCTTGATTTTCTCGGGATTTGCTTCGATCCCTCTCTGACTGATCATGAACCAAGAAACTTACCCGAAGACACATCGAAGGCGCACTTAGTTGGGTTTAGTCTGATTTGGTAATCCTTTAGTATACTGAACATAAGGGCCAAGTTTTCCAGATGCTCCCCTGCCGTTCAGCTTTTCACCAACAAATCGTCAACATACACCTCCATGATGCTGCCGATGTGTTTAGCGAAAATTCGGTTGACAAGCCTTTGATATATTGCCCCTGCGTTTTTCAAGCCGAACGGCATGACATTGTAACAGTACAATCCACGGTCAGTGATGAATGCCGTATGCTCGCTGTTGGCAGGGTGCATGAATATCTGGTTGTATCCTGAATAGGCGTCCATGAAGCTGAGCAGTTCATAACTGGCCATTGCATCAACGAGCTGGTCGATCCTAGGTAACGGGAAGCTATCCTTCGGACAGGCCTTGTTTAGGTCTGTGTAGTCTTGGCACATTACCGAGTTGGCAAGTCATACAAGGTACGTAGCTTCCCTGATAAAGCCGATGGCTTTTAGTTTGTCAACTTCGGTACGCATGGCCTCATACTGTTCGGCATCGTACGAACAACGCTTCTGCCTGACGGGCTGATGACGTCAGGAGATATGCCTGGCATGTCCTCGTAGGACCAGGCGAATACTTCTACGTGATGCAGTAGGAACTCGAGAAACTGTGCTCGGAGGTGGGGGCTAAGTGTGGTGCTGATCTTCACGCACCATTCGGGATGCTCTTTATTCAGCATTATTGTTTCCAGTTCTTTGGCAGGTTGCGCTTGTAGCGTTGGCATGTCCTTCCTTGGGTCGTCTATGGGCCCACTACCGTTCAGTACCCTTGCACAACCATTGCTTCCATCGGAGGTTTGCAAGCTACCGACTTCAGGGTCGTCACATAGCACGTCCGTGCGCTGAGTTGATCTCCTTGGACAGCACTAGTGCCGTTGCAGGTTGGGAATTTCATCAGCAACATGTGGGGGGACAGGTGCACTTTGATTCCGGTGAGTGTCGTCCGTCCTACGATGACGTTGTATGCCGTGGGGCAGTCGACAATGAGAAACTGGTCGTAGGTCATCGTTTTCCGAGGGGCAACGCTGAAGGCGATGGGCAAACTGACACTGCCGACTAGCTAGACCAGATCCCTGGAGAAACTAAGTAAAGGTGTTATCTGCCGATTGACCATGCTGTCGGCCATTCCCAATCCTCTGAAGGCATCAGAGAAAATCACATTTACCGAGCTTTCAGTGTCGATCAGTACCTTTCCGACATCGTAATCAGCGATCTCAGCTCTAATGATCATCAGGTTGTCATGGGGGTAAAGGATCCCTTCTTCCTCCTCTTCACAAAACGTGATGGGCTCTCATCCTACCTTTGGAACCTTGCGGTGCCGGTCGGCGTCTATGCCGAAGACTTGAGGGTAGTGCGCAGCCCGTACATACTGCTTTACCAATCAGTTAGATGGTCCGACCAGAGTGAGGCCTTCGATGATGGTGCTGATCACGTTTATCTACCGATTCGCATTCGGGACAGGCGCCTGCGGTGGTCTGGCGATGTACTGATCCAATTTCCCCTCCCGAATCAGTCGTTCGACGATCTTCCTCAAACTTATGCAGTCTTCGGTGTTATGGCTATTATGCTGGTGGTATCTGCAGAATTTACCGGAATCCAGATTATCCTGCCGATTGGGCTTTCAGTGATTCGGGTTCGGTATGATTTCTCGCTCGTTCATCAATACGGCTTCGTAGGTGGTATTCAGCAAGGTGAATACTTCCTGAGCGCGGTCTTGATTCGGTAGTGGCGCATGATGGTCATTACAACCGTATTTTCCGCATCCTTTCTTAGAGCCACCCTGTCGATTATCACGGTCGTCCTTTCGTTTATGTCATGCCGAGGGTTCATCAGTTCTCCTAGGGGCGTACGATGATCCTTGCCTTGGATAGCTATTCAAGGCTGGTTCCTCCTGCCGAGCCGAAGGTCTGGACTTTGAGTTGAAATATTCATGCCTAGGCGTGAATTGCGGCTTGCTTCATCAGTTCGTCATAGGTGTGCCAGTTGCTACTGTGCATGAGGTACTGAAAGTGTGAGGACCGAAGGCCACTCTTGAAGGCGCTGTAGGCTGCCCTATCGTCTGTTTTTGGACATCTCGAGTATTCGTGACTGAAGCGTGCAGCGTATTCTCGTAGGGGCTCGTCCTCTCTCTGCCGAATCGTGTACAGATCATCGACATAGTACAGACGGTCTGTCTAGATCATAAAGTGATTGAGGAAAATATGTTTTAGTTCATCGAAGGAGTCCACCGTTTCTGGTTCCAATCAGTAGAACTAATTCAATGCCGCCCTTGTAAGCGCGGAAGGAAATAGCAGGCATTGCCCTTCGTCACTGAGCCCCTTGCATCCTATTGCCGATTGGAAGGAGTGAAGATGTGTTAAGGGGTCTTCCACCCCTGTGTAGAACGGTATACGTAGAGGTTGTATGTCTCTATCCTGCCGTGAGCGCATGATACGTTCGGTAAATGGTCTTGGCCGAAGCTTTCCCCAGTCTGGTTCTTGAGAGCGAACTCGGTCGTTTTCCATCTTCTGGACTTTCTGGAAGAGAAGTCGGATGACGGGATCTCGACTCGGGATTTCCTCGGAACTGTAGTCTTCCAAACATTTTTGGGGGCTTACAGGCATGGCCTCCGAGTACCTCGTTGGCGTTGCCGAACGGTAGGTGGAGCTAGTCTTGGAAGGGACATACTCGGAATCTGACTCTCCGGTGGATCGTAAGCCCCGAGTCTTTCGAATTGGTGACTTATTTCCCAGGGCTTTTAGCCATGAGTCTCGGAGTTTTGCGTTGATGTTGATTGGAGATCTCTGCCGTCGACGATCTTCCTCAAACTTATGCAGTCTTCGGTGTTATGGCTATTATGCTGGTGGTATCTGCAGAATTTACCGGAATCCAGATTATCCTGCCGATTGGGCTTTCAGTGATTCGGGTTCGGTATGATTTCTCGCTCGTTCATCAATACGGCTTCGTAGGTGGTATTCAGCAAGGTGAATACTTCCTGAGCGCGGTCTTGATTCGGTAGTGGCGCATGATGGTCATTACAACCGTATTTTCCGCATCCTTTCTTAGAGCCACCCTGTCGATTATCACGGTCGTCCTTTCGTTTATGTCATGCCGAGGGTTCATCAGTTCTCCTAGGGGCGTACGATGATCCTTGCCTTGGATAGCTATTCAAGGCTGGTTCCTCCTGCCGAGCCGAAGGTCTGGACTTTGAGTTGAAATATTCATGCCTAGGCGTGAATTGCGGCTTGCTTCATCAGTTCGTCATAGGTGTGCCAGTTGCTACTGTGCATGAGGTACTGAAAGTGTGAGGACCGAAGGCCACTCTTGAAGGCGCTGTAGGCTGCCCTATCGTCTGTTTTTGGACATCTCGAGTATTCGTGACTGAAGCGTGCAGCGTATTCTCGTAGGGGCTCGTCCTCTCTCTGCCGAATCGTGTACAGATCATCGACATAGTACAGACGGTCTGTCTAGATCATAAAGTGATTGAGGAAAATATGTTTTAGTTCATCGAAGGAGTCCACCGTTTCTGGTTCCAATCAGTAGAACTAATTCAATGCCGCCCTTGTAAGCGCGGAAGGAAATAGCAGGCATTGCCCTTCGTCACTGAGCCCCTTGCATCCTATTGCCGATTGGAAGGAGTGAAGATGTGTTAAGGGGTCTTCCACCCCTGTGTAGAACGGTATACGTAGAGGTTGTATGTCTCTATCCTGCCGTGAGCGCATGATACGTTCGGTAAATGGTCTTGGCCGAAGCTTTCCCCAGTCTGGTTCTTGAGAGCGAACTCGGTCGTTTTCCATCTTCTGGACTTTCTGGAAGAGAAGTCGGATGACGGGATCTCGACTCGGGATTTCCTCGGAACTGTAGTCTTCCAAACATTTTTGGGGGCTTACAGGCATGGCCTCCGAGTACCTCGTTGGCGTTGCCGAACGGTAGGTGGAGCTAGTCTTGGAAGGGACATACTCGGAATCTGACTCTCCGGTGGATCGTAAGCCCCGAGTCTTTCGAATTGGTGACTTATTTCCCAGGGCTTTTAGCCATGAGTCTCGGAGTTTTGCGTTGATGTTGATTGGAGATCTCTGCCGTTCGGCCTCCTTGTCGTTGATCCGATGCCGGCAATCGACATAAACTTTCTTCGGTATGTGCGGCTGGTCCTGGGGTGCTGGAACTACCAACTGCTTGGAGGGCACAGGCGTTGCCTTTGCCCCTTTCTTACCTTTCTTGTGCCGACTAGAAGTCTGCAGGCTCTGGGACGATTGGGTTGTTTGAGTGGTTTGCATTTGCAGCTGACTGAGCAGTTGCTGGGTTTCGTCCACTTTGGACGAAAGAAAGTTGTTGTGTTCTTGCAACTTAATCAATTTAATTGAAGGAAGCAAGTCTCACGTTTGTCACGTCATCACTTAACAGATTCTTTAATAACTTTTCTAACCCCAGAACCACATTACAACAAATTAACAAACTTAAGGTACTTTATTGTTAAAATTGAGAGTGCATGAACAAAACACGCCTTAAGGGTGAGAGTTCAGAGTACTAAACTGAAATTAACCATTTTTAAAACAACTTGAAAACTGACAAACTAATTTCAGTTTTGTTGGGTTATAGTTTTGCTTAGTGTAAACTAAAAACTTGTTTGGTAACTAATTTGAATTTTGTTTTTAAAAAAAAGGGGGAAAAGTGAAAATTGAACAAAAATTGTTTGATAATTGATTTCAATTTTGAATTTTATGTGGAACCTGGAATGAAATTTTTTGGGGTCAAATTGTGAATTTTAGATCATAGAATGAAAGTGCATGTTACAAAGAGTTCGGAGTATTATTTGATGAATTATTTGGAATTAGGATATTTTTTTTTGTGAATTTTGGATATAGAGGTCCCAAGGCTTAGACTAGATCTGTGGCCAAACACAAGAATCGAGTTGTCGGATCCAAGTGGGTAGGTCCCAAAAACCGAACTTTGGTAACAAGAGTGCATTTTATGTGTGGTGATATAAAATTAATGAATAAAAAAGGACCTCAAGTAAATGAAATCAAAAACTGAAAACTGAAAATTGAAAATTAAAAACACTTTCAAGTAGTTTTTTAAAAAAGGGTGATTTTGAAAACTAGATTTCACTTTTTTGAAAACTGAAAACAAAATCTGTTACTAAACATGTTTTCAGTTTTCATTTAAAGAAAAATGAAAATGAAAACTAATTGAAAGTGAAATTGTTATCAAACAACCCCTAAAGAGATGCAAAATTAGGAAGCGGATTCTAGGTCCACATTTGTGAGCAAGTGTAGTGTGCATCAGGATTTTGTGGCTCTTGGCCTGGGCAAGTCATTGGCAAAATGGATCAAAACTATGCTCTTGTGAAAGAAATCGTCAAATGTTAGTATTCCTAAAGGAAGGACAATTGGTCCATAGATCAGTGGTAAGAGCATTTGCCTAGAGATTACTGGTCTCAAGTTTGAACCCTAACGCACCTACTCGCTCCCTTTCAAAATTTGACAAGAAAAAAAATATTCGTAAAAGAGGACAAAAAATGTCGAATAAGAAGGTGGTGGTTGCTACCATGGCATGTAGCCGGAGCCGAATTTTCTTAAGATCCACATGTGGCTTTTCATTTAAAATAATTTTTTGGTTTTAGTCATATACTTAACTAATTAATCAATGAATGGCAGCTCGGGGGTGAGAGTGATGGGGTTGGGTCTGGTTGGGTGTGGCTAGGCTACATGGGTTTTGGACGAAGGGGGGTGGGGTTGGGTGTGTGGCTATGGAGGTGGGAAAGTGATGGAGTCAGTGGCATGTGGTGAAGTTGAGTTGGGATGTAATGGATGAGAGAGAACATTTTAAAAATATTATTTTTAATTGTTAAATTATTTTTTTAAAAAAAGAAATACATTATTATTATCTTTATACATAAAGTGCAATAGGAAAATTAAATGTTAAATTGCTATAATTAAACTGAAAAATTTACAAATAAAACAGAAATCTAAGAAAAAGAATTGTAATTGAGTCGAGGCAAGTGTTGGACACTCTAGCCTAAGAAGAATTACATCCCACAAATATGCTTATGGTTACTAGCGCTCACCTCCCAACATACAATGACTCATGTTCTTGTGAAAGAAGCATAACAATTCACAAGAACTCGTGAACCAGATTATTCTGAAAAGTCTCTCGCATAATGTAGGGATAAGACTTCTAAAACTTTACATTTAAGTGTGGATGTAGATAATGAATTGAATGATTTGATAGCAAAAGGATTGCTCTTAGTAGATTGATGAAGAGTTTTGGCAAGAATAAAAAAAAGAATGATGAAGAGCCCTTCCAAAGGATTGTGTCCCAATATGAAGAGGCAACCAATGCATCCCTTGGATAAACATGTGTATTGATAACTCTTTTGAAAAATAATAAATGATGCCATTGTCCATTTGTCTCTAACATAGTGAAAATTCTAATATACTTTGAAGTATGGATATACATCAAATCCTTCAACGGTTAAATTTTAATGTTTTAATCTTACGGTTGATAATCAATGACCTAGAAACCTGTTAAGGTTGTTCTGAATATTGATCACATGCGAGAGAGGCAGGTCTAGGGGAAAAAAAACCAAGTGCGCAACGTCTCCACCTTTGTCTGAAGACACTCATATGCCCACGCCATACCCAACGACGGTGGGTCTTCCGCATCTGGCGTGAGGAGGACCTAGTGTGAGGCCGCGTGCTTACTATTTTGGTCCTAATCTTTTTTGTGAGTTAGATGACATATGGTCTACAGATTTTCTGATTGGTTGCCTAAGGTAGAAGCGGTTGAACGACGACATGCTGAGTTTGAAGGATAAAGGCATCAAACCATTCAGAAGTAAGAGGTAAGAATTATAAATAGGTTTTGAAGTTGTATGCATATCATGTTATGAGTTATGCAATTGCATTCAACGAAAAAACCGTTGGCTCAAAGTAGGCAGTGTAATGGGTTTAATTGGAAGCAATTGAGGAAAGAAGATGTTATAGGGTTGGAGTTTAAAATGTTAGCGTTAGCATATGAATATTACTTAAGCTATGCAAAGGCTATTGGATTTAGCGTAAGAAAAGATAGATTGATTTATAATAAGAAAGGGAAATTAAAAAGGAGACGATGGTGCAGATGTGAGAGAAGAAAAGTACAATGACCTACTAAATAGGGTGCGATCACCTAGGCGGTTGACAAGAGAGAATTGTTTGGCTTTTTTGGTGGTAAATTATGAAAAGAAATGTGAAATTTACATCATAAAAAACTTTGAATCAGATCACAGTCACGAATTAGCGACACCATGTGAATCACCTTATCTCTGACTGAACCGGGTAGTTTCAACTTCAGATTTAGCCCAAGAAATGGCAAAGCATAGTGTTTTGGTAAGGGTATGTCATACTTACGAGTATATGGTGAACCAATTAGATGGGTATTTGAATGTGGGATTTCAAATCAAGGATCTATATAATAAGTTGGATGCATCATGTAAGGAAATCTTGTTGGACGATGACACAAAAACTGCACTCACCTTCTTAAAAGAGAAAGGATCAGTGAATCCTGAATTCTTATGTAAATTCAGTGTGGATGAGGAGAATAGACTTGCTAACTTGTTTTAGAGAGACTACTTCACTTTTAGATTATGTTGCCTCTGGAGACGTCCTCATATTCAACAGCATGTACATAACCAATATGTACGACAAGTCTCTAGTGTTGTTTGTTGGTTCGAACAACTACCCGACAATTGTAATATTTGTTTGTGTCTGATTGCTTGATGATACCTTTGAAACGTGTAAGTGGTTGTTGAAGATATTCATATCCTCCATAAAAGACAGGAAGACTATATCAATACTGATTGATGGGGATGAGGTGATGCGCAAAGTAATTAAGTATGTGTTGCCCATGTGCAATCATAGGTTGTGCTCATGGCACGTGACAAGGAATGCACATAATAACTTAAAGGATGAAGAATTAATACGAGCATTTCAAGCATGTCTTTGGGTACCAATAACACTCAATGAGTTTGAAAATAAATGAGAGTTTTTGAAGGAAAAAGTTACTACACCAAAACAAATTGGAAATGATGTATGCAAAATAGGATGCGTGGGTGGAATCACAGCTTAGACCCAAGTTTTTCGGTGGTGTGTACAACACTCAACACGTGGAGTATATGAACAAGTTTGTGAAGGATTACTTGAGGAAAGACATTAAGTTGTTTGAATGCATTGTATGAGGAATACTACGACGAAGAATGATTTCAACACAAAACAGTAAAAGGAAGGGCTTTTAATTTGAGAAACCCTTCCTTTTATTGCAGCTTATATCCGGTGATAACAACACTAAAAAATCTTGAGCAACATGCTTCCGAAATTTACACCCATAGGTGATTTTTTTTGTTTTTAGACGTAATGCGATCAATGCTTCTTCAACGCTCATTCATGAAAAAATAATTCATAATTTTAGAGGACGGTTGTATACTTTAACGAAATACGGTGAACCATAATATAATTGGAGTTGTGTGTACCGTGGTGGGGAAGATGTTCAAATATAGTGCAATTGCCACAAATATGAAAGAGAAGACATACCATGTTGCCATTTGTTTAATGTGCTGAAGTGGGAGCATGTTATGGAAATTCTCCCATCACTCATAATGAAGCGATGGACAAAGAGTGCCTGAATAGACATTGAATATGCATTTGTGTTAGAAATTGGTAGCAAGGAAGTTGTAGAAACAGCGAGATATGAAAGTTTAAGTTGTATGGATAACAAAGTGTGTTTGTATGCATCGAAGAGTACAGATGGGTATGAGATTTTTAAGAATAAACTCAGGCGATTGGAGGGAATAGTTGAAGGCTTATGGCAGAAAGAAGAAGTGACGAGTCTTAAATTGGGTAGTCATGGGAAATTTCCTGCAAACATTGTGAAAGATGGAACCGTAGCAAGGACAAAAGGCACCCAAGGATGAGCCAATGTAACACGCAAGTAACGACAATGCATGTTGTGCTGCAGATATAGACACACAAAACATAATTGCTCTAAAAAAAACATCCATTTGACTGGAAATGAAGCCATGAATATGCCTTTTGGTTGTCAAAGCTCTCAATACAGTAACAAGATTGGGCTATCACCGGATATAAGCTACAATTAACGGTTTCTCAATCAACATCTAACTATTTTGGTGATTTTTCCAGAAATGATGTTGAATCCACTGTAAACCCAAGTCGCTCTAGTCGCAATAGTGATCTCTTTTGGCACTCAAAACGATACAATTGTCCAGTGATTGAATCTTATACCAATCAAAGTTATGGGTCGTTGTTTGCATGGAAAAATCAACATTCAAGATAAATGATGCATTAATGGTGTATAATTCTAGATCACAATCTATCTTATTTTAGACTTTGTATTAACATTTTAAAAGTAATGAGTATTTGCAGTTGTATGAAGTATAAATTTTTACCTAATTATAGTGTGGAAGTATGTAAATTGATTTGTCTCGAAGTATTTACATGCCTAATTATGCACCGATTCGTTTGTCTGCCTCTTAGCTCTTGAGGAAGGAACTGATTCGGTTGTCTTGAATTTCCGTTGCTTAAGAGTAGACTCCTCATTTGTCTATGTGTCTGTCCCATCCTCATCCCTATCCTCTCTAAGTTCAGAAAGCTAATCATCCTCCTCATTGTTGTCTTCTCCCTCTTCTTCTTCTCCATCTTCACATCATCTCCCTCATATCCTCTTCTTTTTGCTCGTCATCTTCTTCGTCTTCCTCTTCGCCATCTTCATGTTTGAGCATTGGTGCCTTTCCCTTTCCAAGTGGATCATGTTTCTTTTTGGATTGTTGCTCCTACATATAATTTAATAACAAACATGAATAACCTTTAACAATCACTTAACATGAACATATAATGATAAATTATATACTAAAATTGTGTTTATTGTAATCGTCGTCATTATCACCTCTATTTAAAAATCCCTCATGAAAATGTTATGTTGCTTACAATGTTTCCTATTACAAAAGAACAAGATAAATATTTGTGATTGAGACACAGTATTCCAACAATACTGTTATGGAATGCAATATGAAAACAAAAACTCATTCTCCTTTTGGAGTAGTGTAATTTCAATTGATGCTTGTAAACATGTTAAAAAATGCAAAGCATTCAATTTAGCAATGAGTTGCAGTAGGTGGGTAGCATCTTGCGCGGTCACCTACAATGTCCACGTAATTCAGAGCTTGAAACGAAAATAAACTATGATCTAAATCACAGTATGTTGTAAATTAAACTACTTACGTGCGTCACTTCCTTGGTTAATGATGCGTCAGGTTTCTCTTGTCCCTGAGGAATTCGTATTAACTTGCTTTCATTGGCATTCATGAAGCTCGGTATCCTCACCGACCAAGCTTGAGGAGGAATGGTTCCAACCTTCAGACCTTGCTCATTTTCTTGAGACATTGAGAGAAATTGTTAGACTAAAGTTGAAGTACAAAAGATTGACTACACATGTGACAATGTGAAAGGGTCAACGCGTGGCTTCAACCCAATTTTAAACGGAGAAGCCATTCAGTGCCTCATGATCCTCGTCTTCAATGGTAAACTCATAATCACGAAGCATGGTCCTTGGTGGAAGCTTGGGGACATGAGGTTTGTTCGTCTACAAGCTCTTACTGGTGACTTGCTTCCCTAAGTACCAAGCCCATCCTACTGGTCCTTGAACCAACATTCATTGTCGTGTGATAGTCATACTATCTTTGAAGCAATTAGGGAGCTTTGATTCATCCGTCCCATATGGATGCCAAACAACCTGGGCGTTACAATCCCAATTAGCATTTGTAATAACCATTAGCTTAGCGAAAAAAAAATTCAAGATAAAAATGCCACCCATATGGTCATTTGTCAAATGTCACATAATGACTCGAAATTCTTCCAAATTGTGTTGTGCCATGCTTTGAGGTTGAGCCTAACCACCTCAATGCCTGGGGCCATATATTAGCATTGCCATTGGGTCGCTTGAGGTATTCTCATGCCCATACCTTTATAGAAATAATAAGTCAATTGTCATTAACTTTTAAACAAACAAAATGATTGGAAAAACCATGGCCGTAACATTCAGTTGCACTTACCTCCCAAACCCTTCAATAACCCTTGGTGCTTTCATTTTTACGCCTAGTATAGGAATGCCAACCCCAACCCCGCACCCCTCATTGTAATTCTTAATTTCATCGGCTGTTTTAAGAGATGGCATGTAGTGCAGAATCTTAAGCCAATAAGCAAAGTATAAAAACCCTTGTGATTTGGTCAACTTCATTTTCACTTGCAGATTCTTTGTACCAGTACGTTGTAGATAGATCATCATACCTAATCCTCTTCATATAAACCCTATGAGAAACTTGTTTCCCAAACTGTTTCTCTAACTGCTTCCTCTTTTGGTGCACATTTATGTTATGTTTCAAGGGGTTGTTGGACACACGAAACCCAATGATGGCACTGAAGTCCATTGGAGTCATCGTCATCTCCTCGATCTCATCAAAGTGGAACGTATGAGTCGTGCCCCACCATCGCTTAGCCAAAGAAACAAACAACAACCTATCTCGCCTCTTCCTCTTCCCCTATAAATACCACATAATATATGAAAAACAGATGTGTAGTGTTTATAGAAATTTTAGGTACTTTGTCTAAAAGATTGTTCTCTAAATCGACATGCAATTCCAGTGAATTCGAGAGTTAAGGTGTCACTCTCATCCACCCTTTTCTTCCTTGAATATATATATGAAATAGAATATGCAATATTAGAAGCCTGCCAAAAATGGCCAGTCAAATGAGACAACATAACCCTCCTCATACATAGTCATTGTTTTGTACATATGAATTGGTTATGATTTATTAAGTATGCCATTCCAACATCGATGAGTGGCAATGGATAAATTTTTGATTGCCTAGATAAATGTAAGATGAGTTTATAACATATGCAACATTTGGTTGGAAGATCCAAGTTATTTTATTTGTAATAGTAACTCGATTTTCTAGTTACATATCAAGAATAATAATAAAGTAATCCATTTTTTTATGCGAAAAAGAAGAACTAACAAAGGTGAGACCCTCCAGGGCACACAGGCCCAAAAAGGTCTAGATAAAAGAGTGAAACAACCAAGAGGGGAAGACAATCTTCCTATAGCTTCGAAGGTGAGAGGGAATGCCTAAGTGAAGCTAAGGCATCAACACCCGCATTGGCTTTGCATCAACAACTAGTTGCAAGGGGCATAATGTATTGGACAAGTTGAACAATGCACCAAGGGATGGAGCAGCGTTATAGGACTCAGTCAATGACAAGCTTAGAATCCCCTTCAACCAAAATCTTCGGTCAACCCATAGAAATAGCATAAGCCAACCCATCTCTAAGAGCTAAACATTCCGCAAATGTAATAGAGACATCATCAATCTTCTTAGCTTCAACCAAAGTAACATACACATCATAATCTCTAATTACAAAGTCAATTGCAGCTTGATGTTGCTTAATAGAGCCATCAAAGTTGATCTTACACCATCCAGGAAGGGGAGCTTGCCATTTGATAGGAGGAATAAGAGGTTTCACAATCTTGGGTTGCTATTAGCCTCCCAGTAGTCCATCTGGATAGACCCAGCCACATTGAAAACTTTGCAGTTGAAAAGGGTGAAAGAAAACACTGGCTTTCATGCCTTTCGCATGCTAATAAGTTATCGCAGCATTAAATCCATACATCATTTGATGAAAAATAAATCAATAGGGTAAACTACAGTAAACCCCCAACCTATAGGGTCATTTACGAGTTCATACCCGATTTTGGGGACATTTACCAATACATACTCAACGTCGTGGAAAACCTACAATTTGCCCCCTCCGTTAGCCAAACCGTTAGTGAGTCTGTTCAATGCTGACGTGTTAAAAGTGGGACCCCATTTTTCGATGACGTGGACCAAAAATTAATTAAAAATTAATTAATTAAATTATTTTAAAAAATTAAACATATTGAATTAAATTTAATTTTTTTTAAAAAAAAAAAGACAAAAAAAAAAAAAAAAACCTACCCAGATTCTCTCTCTCTCCCGATCTCTTCTCCTCCTAGCCCCCAGCCACCCAAACCACCACCCAAGCTGACTCAGGCCACCTATCCCAGCCTTAACACCTCTCTTGTTCCAGCCCAACCCATCACCTCCCCCATGCCACAGATCTGATTGTTTTCCCCAAGACCTAATTTCCTCCATCACTTTGCCAAGCTTTAGTTTGACCTCATCCTGACGATTGGTCTCTGTTAGAAGATTTTGGAGCATTCCAATCGCCAGATTTGTTACCCCCTGTTGATTGTTTTGCAACATTCTCTTTCTTTGCCCCCTATCCTTTGCTCCAACCCGATCCATTGTTCTCAACAGATGCAAATTGAATTAGCGTTTTGAGTTTGCAAGATTGTTCATTGATTACAGATCTTAGATTGGGGTTTTTGGCAAATAGGTCTTCCTCAAAAACCATGAAAAGGTTGAATCTAGCAGAGTGTGATAGAATCACAGACTTCGGGGTTTCGCTTTTGGAGAAAATGTGTTGCTGGGTTTGATTTTTTGATACAGAGGGGGAGAAAATGTGTTGCTGGGCTTGTTTGTCAGGGGCTGTGGCTGGGTTTGTGGGGTAGCTGGGGCTCGTGGATTGCGGTGTGGCTGGGTTTGCGGAGGGGCTGGGTTCATGAGTTGCAGCGACGCTGGGTTCGTGGATTGTAGGGTGGCTGGGGTTGCGACGAGGCTAGGTTCATGTGAATTGTGTTATATTTAGCAGATGAAATGGTGATGGGTTGTTGTAATTGATGTTTTAAGTTGGGTTCCAAATCTGGGTTTGCAAATACGAGGGCAGAAGAAATGGTGATGGGTTGTTGCTGTCGCCATTGTTGTGAGCTTGCTTGAGCAGAATGTTGGGTTTGGGAAGGGGTGGGCAGAGAGAGATGAGATTTTTTTAAATTTTTTATTCATTTTTAATGATTTTAATATGATTTAAAAATTATTTTTAACATGTACATAATTTTTTATTATTTTTTTGTCTACGTGGAAGCCCACGTCATCAAAAAATGGGTCCCACTTTTGATACGTCAGTATTTAACAGACTCACTAACAGTTGGGCTAACGGAGAGGGCAACTTGTGGGTTTTCTGCGACGTTGCGTATGTACTTGTAAATGTCCTCAAAATCGGGTATGAACTCATAAATGACCCTATAGGTTGGGGGGTTTACTGTAGTTCACCCAAATCAATATATCACTACATCACATAAATTGGCTTAACGAAACAAATTAAAATATGTGGAGAAACATAGATTTTAAATAGTTATAAACAACTTGCGAGCGGCATTTGATACCTATTCATCATTAAGAATTCTGGAGGATCTGATTTGGTATACAATAACAAAAATAAGCACATATGCATCACCACTAAGTGAAATTTCATAGCACAAAAACAAAGACAAAACACGCACTAGTTAACCACTCAGTAAAATTACTCTCCATAAATCTCTTAGCCTTAATAAACCATAAACCCATCTTACTCCACAATCACAACTCAAGTGCAGCTTCATCTCCAGCAATCACATCGGCAAGCTATCCAACTCTGACGACTTCATCTCCAACAGCCCTTCAGCACTGGCTCCAACGCCCCTTCCAGCACCTGCTTCAACAGCAACATTCTGTCCTGCACCGGCTTCAACGCCTCCTCTAGTACCTACTTTAATGGCAAGATTATGTCCCGCATCGACTTCAATGCCACCTCCAACAACCCCTCCATTTCCCTCAACAGCTTGGTTAATGTACCTTCTTAACAACAAGGCCATAATAGTAGGAACACAACACAAGCATAGCATAATCACCCATATATTTAAGCGGAGGAACGTAGTCAGTATGCACCAATATCCAATCAAAAGATAGAGAAGGAGAAAGTAGATAAATTGTCTAACCGAATATTGTCCCAACAGAAATTTGATGACCAAAAGACATGTCACCAATGCTTCAGACATAATCTACTCCCACACATAAAGTGCTATCCTATATCTGGATACTTTATGTTTCTCTTTGAAGCACTTGCAGTATTCCGCTGGTGGATTTACGCCCAAACCAAACACTAAAGCAGCCACAAATGTGGTCACTGTTAATAGGGTATTCCTCTTGGACAGAATCTCTTCCCTATCGGTTTGTCGGAAGAGAGTGATATCTGAAACCCTTAATGGAGTTAGGGCTTGAATAATACTAGAACCAAATGAAGGTTGAGGAGGTTGAGGAGGTTCAGCCATGAGAGAAAAAAAAGAAAGAGAGGCTAATGTTTTGAGAGAGAGAGAGAGAGAGAGAGAGAGAGAGAGAGTCAACATCTGAGTGGCTAATGATGAAAAACAAAATGGATGATTTGACCTCTCAGACTGAGCACTAACCCAATCTTGAAAACCTCCCCGATTTCCACAGTCAAACAACTTTTCACGAAATCCCTCAAAAGAGGAGATGCGCTCAAATACCCGGCTAGCCATTGGTCACTTTATCAAATCTTCTCCAATTAGAGAGTCTCAAAGCGGGACAATAGCAAAAGTCATATGATGGCTGCCTATTCCACTTTTAAGACCGGTTAAGAGGTCTAGACGTGCAAAGATATCTACCTAGAAAGGTTCCGGGTCCGGGTCCAGAGCCATGTTAAGATCAAATGGGGGTCGTATCCCACTCGATGAAGCAGGGGCATTCATGCCAGTGAGTTCTCCCATCCCCCCTGCGCCGGAGCTTCCTGCGCCAGACGTCCCGGCCGGAAGAGGTACTCCCCCTCCATGCAAGAGATAAGAGCCCCACCTAGCACCGAAGCAACGAAACTGGCTCCGCAACTTCGTAGCTTATTGGATTGGATCAAATTCATTAAGTTACGGAATATGGCAGCCATAGATAAGCAAGCTGGTGTTGACCACATCTGTCGAAGTAAAGAAGACAGTCAATCCCAATCGATGAGAACAAAGTATTTGATTCTTTGACAAGACGGGGGATCTAGTAGCTGCTTAATCTATGTCAGTAGGTCTCGATACCTTATTTTCAGGTAGCGGAAGTGCGATGTGTCTGGAAACTCGGGATCGTAAATGAATTCGAGTACCATTCTGATCGCCTCTTTCATGATCTTTTCTATAGGTAGAACTACTGTGAGCGGTCTAAACTTCGACCCTTATTTCTTTCTTCATATTGTAAAGGGAAGCAAAGCTCGTTTTTCCAAGCAAGAGAGGCAGGCAAGAAAGGAAGCATAGCATGCAAGGCACTTCTCGCTCTTTAATAATGCTAGTGGTTCTGCTCCGGTAGGCAAGATATAAGAAAAGCTAACAATGAAAGCTCTAAGCAAGGCAAGGAAGCTTCTCTACTAAGCACTTCACTCTAGTTGTTATGATTATGCTAATGAAAGCAAGGTAGCTTAGCTTGCTTACTCTCCCTGACCTCTTGCTGGAAGCATCGGAATCAAAAGATTGAGAAGGAGGTTGATAAAAGAGGCACTAGCTAGTTTACTTGCCTACTTCTTAGAGCGAGGACGTAATCCCGGCTTTATCAGCAGAAGAGGAGATCCTTCGTCCAGGAGTCCATTTCTAGCACGCGGGAAAAAGCAAGCGTTTGATCAGATCCATCTGCGAGGTAGGCCAAACATCCGCTGTTGGATAATCCAAGCCAAGTCGACTCTCCCTTTTCCTCCCAGAGAACAGCTTTTAAGGTTGAGTTAGCAAGTCCCAGGGTATGCCCCGTCCTCTGTATTAGTTGAGAATCTTTCATCTTCTCTCCCTGCGGTTTAGTATTTCTTAGCACACAAACGACTTATGCTCAAAAGATCTCCAAAACCCAAAATCTTTAAGGCTGCAACAACCCAAAGCCTTTTTGTTTTGTTTCCATTGTTTGGAAGATTGAATATGTAAGGAGAGAGAAAGGGATTGAGGTGATAGAGATTGGTTATGTGCTAGGATTTTGGGATAGTGAAGTAAGGAAAGGATTTTAATATTTTGGTTTTGGGGTTGGTTGAGGTTGCAGGTGAGACATTGATGGGTAGTTTTTGTTTATATATTTTTGAATTTTTTTGTTTTTGTAAGGAATGGCTGCTGGGGATCCTTCTTCATTTTTTAAGTTTTAATTAATTAATTTTAATATATAATTTTTAAACATTTTAAACAAAAAAAATATTTTTAAAATATTTTATATATATTTTATTTAATTTAAAGGTGGAAGAAGCGTCGCTGCCCTCCTCCCCCTCTTCTCTTCTCGTCTTTTCCTTTGAAGTTAGTGAATAAGTCCACTGGGGCATTTTGAAAGAAAGTCTATTGTGGTGGTTTCTTTTGAGCCATGGTTAGATTTACGTTCCCCATCACCGATTTTAGTCTATGTTCTCAATCAAATCCTACTCCCAAACCCTGCTCCCTGACGTTGCTCATGTTCTTTAAATTTGATTATACATCGTCTTTGACAGAGGTAGATAATTGGAAATCATATTTTTCCCAAATCTGTTACGGATGCGGTGGTGGGTGTGGCCCCGACGGCGCTTCTTCAGGTGGTGGTGGTAGGGTTCGTCTAGGCTCATGGGTTGTTTTAGGGTTATGTTGGGTTTGTGGGCTTTGTTTGGGCTTATGGTTAATTGTGGTGATGTGGGCTAAGTTTTAGTGCGGCTTTTGTTCGCGTTAGTTGTGTTTTTAGCATGTTAGTTTGTTGCTCTCTTGGGATTTGGTATGTTAGATGTCTTGTTGATGTCTTTGATTGTACCATTAAAGTTTATCTAATGAAGTTTCTATTTGATAAAATATATATATATATATATTTAGGGCATTGGTGTAATTACTTGGGGAAGTAGAGGGGTTTTATGGAATATAGAAAAGGATGGCGGTTCTCACCTTTTCTTGCCCATTCACAAACTCTTCAAATAAAACTGACATCCTCGTGTCAGAGATGCCAGTAAATCAAAAACGAAAGGAGGTAGTTTGATTGGTGTAGAGAACTTTTGCACAAGTGTGTAAAACCGCTTCTTAAAAGTAAAACTACACTAGGTCATCATGTGATATACATACATATAACAAGAAGGGAGAAAAAGTATACCTTGATTAATTTTTGTTTTCTTTATTTTTATTATTAAGATGTTTGTTTTATTAATCCTTCACGTCCACCCAAGGCTTCACTCGAACATGGCCCCTCTCTTTTCATGTCTCCTAGTTGCCTACAAGCAGTATTTGTTCACACAAACGTAGGGTTGCGTTTGTTGAGTAAAGTTTTCCGTTTTCCCGAAAAATGGCCCCAATTTACTTACTTTTTTAAACAAACAGGCTACTTGTTCATGTGAACGCAAGGGGTTGCGTTCGTTGGGTAAAATTGCCTGTTCCCCATAAAAATGGACCCAACCAACTTATTTTTTGAAACAAACATGGTATTTGTTCACGCGAATGCAGAGGTTGCATTCGTTGAGTAAAGTTACTCGTTCCCTAGAAAAATGGGTCCAACAAACTTACTTTTTGAAACAAACGGTGTATTTGTTCACAAGAACGCAGGGTTGCGTTCGTTGAGTAAAGTTACTTGTTCCCTGGAAATATAGGCCCAACCAAATTTCTTTTCCAAACAAACGGGGTATTTGTTCACATGAACATAGGTGTTGCTTTCATTGAGTAAAGTTGGCCGTTTCCCGGAAAAAGGAACCCAACTAACTTACTTTTTGAAACAAACGGGGTATTTGTTCACGCGAACGTAGGGGTTGCGTTTGTTGAGTAAAGTTCCCCGTTTCCCTGAAAAGGAATCCAACTAACTTACTTTTTTGTTTACACGAACGTTTGCGTTCGTTGAGTAAAGTTGCCCATTCCCTGAAAAAATGGGCCCAACTAACTTTGTTTTTCAAACAAACGGGGTACTTTTTCACGCGACCACAGTGGTTGCATTCGTTGGGTAAAGTTGCCGTTCGTTGAGTAAAGTTGCCCATTCCCCGGAAAAATGGGACTAACTAACTTTCTTTTTCAAACAAACGGGGTACTTTTTCACACAAACACAGGGGTTGCGTTCGTTGAGTAAAGTTGCCCGTTCCCATGAAACATTGGCCCAATTAACATACTTTTTCAAACAAACGGTTTATTTGTTCACGCGAACGCAGGGGGTGTGTTCATTCAATAAAGTTGGACGTTCGCCCGGAGAAGGAACCCATTGCCAATTAGCAACTACAAACTACACTCCAAGGACTATAAAAATAATAAAGTTGAACTACTTCCTACAATACACATTCCATTTCAACGCACTAAATTTCAGCTTTTTAAGAAGTAACATTGCTCATGCTTACACTTTACCTCTTGCACGCAATCTGAAAGAGGAAAAACAAAACCTAAACAATATGTCACATTCAATGGTTTGTAGCTTAAGAGGCTTTTCAACGCCCAAGAATAAGAGCATGGTTGATGATGATGTTGACCTTCAAATTATGTGCGCCAACTAAGGGTGGGCACAGTTCGGATTGGTTCGGTTTTAGTTTCAAACCACAGCTGAACCAATAAGAAAATAATGGTTTGGTTTGGTTCAGATTAGCCTAAAACCATAATGAAAACCGAACCAATCCAAACCACTAGTAATCGGTTTGGTTCAGATTGGTTCGGCCGGTTTGTGCCTAACACAAAACCATGCATTTTTCAACCTTCTCTTACATTAGAAATTATAATGCTAACATTTTGCCATTATATCATTCCATTCCATCAAAGGCTAACACAACAACATTCCATTTAACCAACAGGTGTCCAATTTCCAGCATGCATCTAAGTTCACAATTTCCATCAAAACATTCTAAAGTTCATAAGAAATGGATACAAGATGATAAAACTAAGAAATGAAAGGATGCCCAAATACAAGTTCATAATTTTCATTTAATTAAAGGCTGCCTAGTTTCCAGCATGTCCCTATACTGCACATAAAAGTAATTTCAATCAACACAAATTTTAGGATACAAGATGATCAAAATAAGAAATTTTAGGATACATGACATCATCACGAATACTCTTAACAGAAATTATGTAACTTTTTCAAACCATCGGTTACAATGAGATTTACAATATGAGCACAACATCTCATATGTAAGTGGACACCATCTAATAACAAACCTCCATTTGGCCAATCTTTCATCTTACTTTGCAAATAAGATACAGCTTTATCATTTGCAGATGCATTATCTAGGGTAATTCGGAGTACCCTCTCTATACCCTAATCAATCAAACACTTCTCAATAAGTCTACCAATTGTCTTACCCGTGTGATTTTGAATTACATAGAAATTCAACACACGCTTATGCAACATCCAATCACCATCTAGGAAATGTGCAGTGAGAACCATATAGTTTATATTTTGGACAGAAGTCCATGTGTCAGTAGTAAGGCAGACTCTATATGCAGCTAACTTTGCTTTCAAAAGTTGCTTTTCATCATAGTAAGGTGCAAGCAAATCTCTAGCAAGTGTTCTACAAGATGGCGGTATAAATCTAGGGCATGCAACACTACAAAAGTGACAAAACCCTTCTCCATCTACGAAACTAAATGGCAACTCATCAATAATAACCATCCTAAAACATGCTTTCCTAGATTCTTCCTTATTAAATCCCGTTGCCCCAAGAGTGGTAATACTTCCAAATTGGTCCTTGGCAAAAGTTAGGACCTTTTGGTTTGAACCAGGCACCCTATATGGGTATTTTTTTGCATAAATTAGTAATATTAGTTTTCAAACTTGATGTCCCACATGTTGCTGGATGATATTTATAGTCATTAGTTTTGCAATACTTGCATCTTACCCTAATAGGTTCAAAAGGATTACCAGTTTGATATTGTTCAAAGTGATTCCATACCTCACTTGGTTTCCCAGTTGGTTTTCTCTTTTTTTGGGAAGGTAATGGTGGAAGTTGATTAAATGCACTAGTCTGAGCTTCAGAGGTCACAATTGCGGGTGCAGATTCAGTCATAGGTGATGGCTGATTAAAAGCAAAACTTTTTTCCACCCCCTGGTTTACCTCCATCTATATAATCAGACAAATTGCACATTAAATAAATTGCACCTTAATAAGACAAATTGCACCTTAATTAGAAAAATTGCACATTAAATAAATTTTCCTTAATCAGACAGATTCCACCTTAATAAGAAAAATTGCACTTTTACCCTAAATCCTAAACCTTTAATAAATTTCATAACATTATAATCGTGAACAAACAAACACCATACAATACGAGCTAGCGAAGCCCAAATGTAATAAAACTTACGAGTTAATTTATTTTGCAATAAGTCCAAACTCATGGAAATTAAAAAAGAACAAAAATAAGAAATTAAAAAAAATCCCAAACACAAAAAAATAAGGAAAAGGAAACCCAACAATTACAACACACCATTATCCAAAAAAGTAAAACAAATGGTTATCAGCCTAGGTTTTTTTTTATACCTTATGTCCATTTTCATTCACACTGCCAAAGTACAGAACTAAAAGCTAAAACAGAATCTTGCATGAAGCATCTTATAACCAATCTAATCAAGCCAACTAAAACTAAATTAAACCCCAAACGGAGCACACGTCTTACACATCAATAACTATTTGCTCATCTTGTTTTTCAGTTCATATTGTGATTCACAATGTGAAAAGTGAAAAAGAAAACGTTTTGCACAACACGTATAATCAGATTGACAAAGCTAAGGAATGAGTTTGTTTGAATGGTAATCTTTACCAAGAACAAAACATTTCAAACAAATAAAACCACGTATAATCAGATTGGCAAAACTGGTTATCTAAACATAGAAATTAGTTTAGCATAAGCTGCAAAGAAATTAGATAAATTAGAAGAACTCACCATCATTGGCACTGAGTTATCTTCATCCATCGGGCTTGGTTTGACATATGAACTTCGGTAATGATGAAGATAGATGGGTTTCCAGAGAAGCAAAAGCCGACTAGTCTGAGAGGAGCACAACACAGGTTCCTTGCAAATAATTAATTAGACAGACATATGCTTCTTTGCAACCACAACACAACACAACACAACACAGGTTCCTTGCAAATAATTAATTAGACAGACATATGCTTCCTTGCAACCACAACACCACACAACACAGGTTCCTTAATCAGATAGATGCTTACTTCCAACCACAACACAGGTTCGAATCAGATGCTTCCTTGCAAGAACTTTGCCTGAGAGTTCGAATCAGATCTGAGAGGAGCACGTTTGAATCAATAGAGGTGCGACGTCGACGATGGAGGTACGATGCCGGTGATAGAGATGCGACGCCGACGAGGTTTATGCGATGTGAGAATGGGTTTGATTGAAGCAGTGGAGGTTGTAGTGGTTCAAAATCAATGGTGGCTTCTCTGGGGTTCAAGTGGGTTGAGTGAGGAATAAGAGCTGAGATGGGGCTGCGTATTCAACGAAGATGAGATAAGATGTGAGAGAGTTGTAAGTTGTTTCGAGTCCAATTCAATGCGGCTGGGTGTACACTAACACATCTAATTAGCCACTCAACCATTGACACATGTAAACTAATATATATATATATAATTAATTAATATTTAAATGGTTCGGTTCGGATTAGCACAGTTTTCCAAAGCTTAAAACTGTAGCTGAACCAAACTACTCTGGTTTGGTTCGGATTTTAAAATTGTTGACTTTTTCAAAACCAAACCAAACTAGAAAATAAGGTTTGGTTTGGCTGGATTGATGCCCACCCCTAGCGCCAACAAGTGAAACGAACCCATGATGTCATTACAATGGCGGGATTGAGATCGACTTTGAGATGTTTAGGAAATACGCTCAGCTTGTTGATGCTAGGTCAACTATGTGGGACAATATCGAGGTGTACGAAGTACTTGATATATTGGAGAAGCGAGCTCCGTGAACCACCGGTCTTTTAACATTTGCATTGTGTTCTTTGTCATAATTTCGGATGTAATTTTAGATGTTATAATTTCGGTCCTAATATCAGATCATTCGATATGTTAGATTAGTTGTAGGGTTTGGTGTTGTAATTTCAAACCCCGAAATATGGTTAGGGGTCCTTCATTATGAATGACCTAGAAACTCCTGTTTCATAAATGATGTGTGGGCCTTGGACATGCTATAATGTTCCCATTACAGCAACAAAAAAGCCCATGTGCGCAATCAATGGAATTTGTAATAGAATGTGCAATTCGCCATCATGTCATGCAATTGTACATCATATATTGCAAAACAACGCCCCTGTATGCAAGAAGGGAAAAGTACATGCAATTGGACTACCTAAACCATAAACCCTATGTGCATGCTGTTACACTAATTCCTACATACAGTAATTCCCTTTCAATGTTTGGGCCTTTGAAAGGGTCAAATTTTTCGATGTCATCAACAAAACAAAAAAACTATTTGTAAGCAAATAAAGGAATTCAATTACATGACGTGCAATTGACCCTAATGTAATGCAATTCCACGTGCTATACTACCAAAGAACCCCGACTGTGGCAAATAGGGATACGTACATGCAATTACACCTAATTCCTAAACTGTAATCCCCTGTGCCCTATTGTCAAACTTTCAACTTTGTCTGGGAGTGTGTCATTGGGTTCTTTGTGATGGGATGATGAGGGATGAAAGGACCATGTTGGGCCAAGTTGTTGAGTTCTTCATCGACAACTCTGAACTGCAAATAAAAAATAACCCATGAAACAAATGATGAACAAAAATATGTGACATGGAAGACAAAACTATGGAACGATATATATGCCGACTCACTTTGTTTGAACCGTGTGATGTGCATTCAATGTCTTCTAGCCAATTCAAAATGAAGATACCACAGTCCCATCCATTTGGTTGTTTGCGGGCCTTGTCACTTCGTACAATATTGAATTTTGCAAACTCCCATCCCTTTTCAAAATCGGTGACAATCTCATCAATGTAAATGTGATCAAGAATTTTCATCTACAAAACAATCAATTCAAATAAATTCTTAGTGGGGATGTTAGGAGAATAAAAATACAAACCAAAATTAGGTCAATTAAACTTACAACTCGTTCTGCTTGTTTATAACGAGATGCGTTGAATTTAGGACTGGGGAGGCTATGCCATATTTCAACCTTTTGATCACCAACAAGCACCAGTAGCAAAAACCAATGTCTCCCAATTCGATCCAAAGTGGGGATGAAAATCTTGGAGCACAATGACTTGCTTAGAAAGACATGCATATAAAAAACCTAGCAAAAGATGTTGCTAAAAACAACTGAAATTGATACCTTATCGTACTTCTTAAGGCCTACGGTGAACTGCTTTGAGTTTCCCCTTCTCAATTTGACACATAATTGAAAAAGTTTATCATCAGTTGTATCATTAACTTGATCCTACATTGACATATAGTTTAAGCTTAAATTCATTTACTAAATAACAACCTATAACACTTTTAAAAATATGAATGTGTACTGATATATATGTTGGGAAGTACAAATTTCTTGATCCATTTTCTTGTAGATAACACACTTGTGCATTCATCACTCCGCCATTAATCCACTTTTCGGGCCTCAAGCACATCAATTCACCTCGGGTTACATGATGTCCGTTTTAAATTTCAATTATAACTTCGTCACTACAACGGAAGAATAAAACCATTGTTATAATTAAAAATTCGCGTACACGACAACATAGAAGGAATTTGGTCGATTACTTAATTCAAGAGTTGTAAGTAGTTACCTTGAAATGTCGTTAGATCAAAAAATATAACTGAATAACTCCAAATTTGAATCTTCTAAGTCCCCGGGTATTAATTTGAATGGCCCAATTTTAATCTTAGACTCCATCTTCTGCACTGCCTATCCTTTTACATTTGATGTGTCAACCTATGGCTCTTTACAATGATGCCCTGGACTCTTTCGGCCGTACGACGTGTTTTTATTCCACTTCGATCACCAAATGTTAGTATGAAAATAGTGTTGTCATTTCCTAGACTCTAGCATAGGTTGAAAATTAGTGTGTGAAGAATTGTTACTGGACGTTTTGGCACAACTCCTTCAACCCCATACATCCGAGGCACGACTTGACTAATATGAGAAACTTGACTTAAGGTAAATCATGACATAATCATGCATTTATTATAGGATTCCTAGTTGGAGTTTTTTCACTCAAGTATTTTTATGTTAATCTTATTTTTAATAGGATTAGATTTTATCTCTTGAGAATACCTTCCTAGTTGGATGCTATTTTGTTTTAAAGTTAAAATATATTTTATCTAAAACTTGGCAAGCACTTCCTAGTTGTTTCATTGCTTTCATCTTGCTGTATATTAGTTCCTTTTATAAAAAGATGATATTGGATGGTATTTAGGATACCATGCATAAAGCTGGCGTAAGTGATAGAATCAAAACATATATCCATAATTGAACATTATTTGGTCTCCATGTTTTGACGTCCTTCACCAAGAGTCCTTATTGGATTACATTTGATAGGCATATTTCAATAGGATATGTGTTCATGTTTTTGGATATTTTACTGAGAGTCCATATTGGACGAAATTTGATTGTGGTGATTGAATAGGATTGGTGGACTCTTGTGCTTTTCTCTTACTAGAGGTGTGCCTCTCTTTTGACAGTCATAGCTTTTGACATATTTGTGTGGAGCATATAGAATTCTTAGGAAAAAGCTGTTGTGCATTTATTTGAGATAAATCATCAAGTGTTCCATGTTTACTTGGTGATTTATCAAACACTTTAATCATTCATAT
>NW_007362543.1:67032-82780 GCF_000346735.1 Prunus mume
GAAAATAGACTGAATCATTCTCATTCTCTCTGAGTTTTTCTCTCCTTTGCATACGTTGCTTACAAAAGGTTTTATTGTTCTGTAAATCAGTCTCTAAAACCAGCAAGCTAAATACCAAATTCTAACAGTATACACAGTACATCTTTTCTTTGGTTACATGAATTTCTACTTTAACATTGTAATTTTTTTGCAAGGAATTGGATGGAGAACGCATTCATTATCTCCTTTTCACACTTCACAGCTTTCCTTGAATTAATGGCAGACATGTATTGTCCTTTTGAACTTTACTGAAGAGAAGAAAAATTTGTTTCCTGGTTTCAAGAATTATGTCATGAGTTGCAATTGTTGGACAGACTGGAACAAGAGTATCAGCATAGGCTTAAAGAAGATGGTTCAAATGCTGCTAGAAGAGATAACCTACAGCTTGGTCTTTGACAAATTTCATTTGATTCTCATATTATGGCCTTGTAGTTACTAAAAAAAAATTAAAAATTTAAAAAAAATTTAAAAAAAAAATATATTTGTTTTTAATTTGTGATGGATAGCTTTAGAGAGCTTCAAGTTCACGCAATATATTTTTAAGTTTTGAGCTGGCATTATTTTTTTTTTGCTATAATTTTACTTGTTTATTCTGTTTGTATCTTTCTTTCTGGCTGGACCTGGAAAGTAAGGCACCATTTAACAGCTAATTTCTGTTTTTGTTTGAGTTCAGAACATGGGCTTTCCTAATTTTAAGAGCAGACTCCTCCCTAGTTCTGAATTATGCATCTATATTCACGGGGGTTGCTATTGTATCTTTGTTGCTATGAGGACAATCAGAACTTTGCATAATATTGTAAATAACTTCTTGACATGTAGGAGACAGCCTTGTAATTTTAAGAGCAGATGTAGAGATGCAAGAGAAGTTTGTAAGCAGTTTAAAGAAAAAATCACTCTGGTCGAAGACTTTTGAAGAGGTAGCAAGTCAGTTTGCTTTATTTAGCTCTTTTTAGGTGCATACAGGAAGGAATTATGTACAATTTAATGCTTAGGAGTATTGATGATCAACCTTGATGGCTTTCTTGTCTACAGAAGCAGTATTGTGTGAAGTATTATTCGAGAAACCCTATCTGAAATCTTGTGTTTACAAGTTGTCCAAAAGCTTGTAGATATTGTAAACTTTCTACATTTGGAGATCCATGAAGCTTTTGGCAGTGCTGGTGTGCATTTGAAATATTTGATGAAATTTCTATTTATTGCCACTGGCAGCCCAGCCTCGTTTATCCTTTCATCTCTTTATTACTGTCACTGTTGTTACAATGGCTTGATCAAACCAAAAAAAAAAAAAAAAACCGAAAAAAAGAGAGAGGTTATAATGACATTCTGTCCACCATTGATCATCTTGAAGCATTTCATGTTAGGAAAAATCTGTGAATGTCTTATACTATAGAATCACTATATTATGACACAACTCTAAAAGTAGACAGTAACAAAATATGAAAATTGTATAAAGAGGAAGATATGAATTAAGTACAAAATACTAACTTTTATTGAAGATAGAGGCTTGCGTATTCGCAATCCTAAAGACAGAATTTCACCTCTTCTCAGTGCTTGAAGTTTAACAGGCGTCTATCTCCCAGGATTCAAAAAATATTTATTTTATTTTCGGGCTGGGTGTATTTCTTTTATTTTTCAGAGACCCCAAGAGGCCCAAGGCCCAAAGCCCAAGTCTTGATTATTTAAATATTATTATTAATCACGCAAGCCAACCATGATAGTCTTCACTACCAAGCCCATCAGCCCACCAATCTTATTTAATTGGTGTCTTGGTTTCATGCTTATAAAGCATGTGGAGCCTTTTGTATTCTCCAATGTGGGACATTTGCTTTCAAACTTCCAACAATACCCCACATTTGAAATGCAAATGTGTTTTTTTTAATACATGCAGACTCAAAAAAAAACTGGAGAAGAAATTAGATAAAATACACATCAGGATAAGTGTCTTTTGGACTTGAACTTTCCCTAATTTAGACGTATCGGATCTACTTAATGAATCAGTGGAATTCACAACCTTGAACTATTCATTGTTTTGTAGTAAACCGAGACAATACGCCACACATACATCAAATCTATACACTTAAGTTCATGCGGTTGTGTTCATTTTGGTCCTGAACAAATCCCGGTTTCATAGGAGCTTTAGAGAATGTAGTCATGTAATTCTCATAAATGCGACCCCACATTTACTCCTATATAGGTAATGTTAATTAAAAGTATTTTGCCATACTTCTTTTGAATATCAAAATATTAATGTCATTAAATGTTTTGTACAAAAACATACCCTAAAAACTTCTGCAGACAACACACTTTGGTCATAAGAATGAGTAAATAGTGTGTTCATACCTTGAGCCATTCCCAACCAGTTTGCCTATTGAACTTAGACCATGGGATCTCCAATCAGCTAGGGTAGGGTTCCATCATGTTAGCTCATTGTGATATTAACATTAAACCCATTCCCATCAACGCATATTTAATTTGCCCTCTAGGTAGGCCTTTTGTCAAAGGATCAGCTATGTTTTCCTTTGACTTTACATAATCTAATGAGATTATTCCATCTTTGAGCAACTGTCTAACTGTGCTATGTCTTTGCCTTATATGCCTTGATGTGCCATTGTATATCTTATTTTTGGCTCTTGCAAAGGCTGCGATATTATCGCAATGAATACATACAACAGTTATTGGTTTAGGTAATAACGGTATATCTTCCATAAAGTTTCGAAGCCATTCTGCTTCTTCAGAAGCCTTGTCCAAAGCTATGAAGTCAGATTCCATAGTTAACCGTGCTATACACGTTTGCTTGGGTGATTTCCAAGCTACTGCTGCCCCTCCACACACAAATACATAGCCACTAGTGAATTTTGTTTCACTTTCACCAGAAATCCAGTTTGCATCACTATATCCTTCTAAAACTGGTGGATAACTTGTGTAACGCAATCCATAATTTATTGTGCCTTTTATAAATTGTAGCGCTCTAATCAGAGCCTTCCAGTGATCATCAGACGGATTGCTAGTATATTGACTAAGCTTGCTAACTGCATATGCTAAATCAGGCCTTGTAGTATTCATCATATACATTAAGCTTCCAATCACTTGAGAAAATTCTAGCTGAGATACTACATCTCCACTATTTTTAGCTAGATGAACTGATGCATAAAAAGGGGTCACAACGGATGGATCATCAAAATCACCAAATTTTCTAAGTATTTTTTATGCATAATGGGACTGAGTCAAAAAATAACCTTGTTTGGTTCTTTGAACTCTAATTCCAAGTATGACATCTGCAAGTCCCAAGTCCTTCATATCAAAACTTGAACACAACATTTTCTTTGTAGAATTAATAATCTCTTTGTTAGTACCCATTATGAGCATGTCATCAACGTATAAACATACTATGACACATGAGTTCTTGAAACTCTTCATATACACGCATTTGTCACTCTCATTGATCTTAAAACTATTTGACAACATAACATGATCAAATTTTTCATGCCACATTTTTGGTGCTTGTTTAAGTCCATACAATGACCTAATTAATTTGCACACTTTCTTTTCTTGTCCTTTAACCACAAACCCTTCAAGCTATTCCATATAGACTTCTTCATCTAATTCTCCATTCAAAAAGGCCATTTTAACATCCATTTGATGTATTCCTAGTTTTTATATGGCTACTATAGAAATTAATATTCTTATAGATGAGATTCTTGATACAGGTGAGTGTGTATCAAAGTAATCCAGCCCTTCTTTTTGTCTATAGCCTTTTGCTACTAGACGTGCCTTATATTTGTCTATAGAACCATCAGCCTTCAATTTCTTTTTGAATATCCATTTATGACCAATTGGTTTATTACCAAGTGGTAAGTCAACCAATTGCCAGGTATTATTTTGTAAAATGGAATCCATCTCACTTTTAATTGCTTCCTTCCAAAGGGAAGCCTCACTTGAAGCCATTGCTTCCTTGTATGTTTGTGGTTCAGCTTCTGACAAGAAGGTTAGAAAATCAGGTCCAAAATTTCTTGGGATTTTCGTTCTATTTCCTCTTCTTGGTTCCATTTCGTTTTCATGAACCCTGATGAAGAAGGAATGTCACTTTGATTTTGTTCAAGTGACCTCTTCTTATTTGGATAGGACCTATTTTCTTTGTAAGGATAGATATGCTCAAAAAATTCTGCATCTACAGATTCTATGATAGTAATAACATGAATATCAGAAATTTCATATTTAACCACTAAGAATCTATAGGTTGCATTATTATTAGCAAAACCAATGAAGACACAATCTACTGTTTTTGGTCCAAGTTTAACTCGTTTAGGCAAAGGTACTTGAACTTTTGCAAGGCAACCCCACACTTTCATGGTTTTATACGTAGGAATTCTACCTTTCCACACTTCATAAGGAGACTTATTAGTCTTCTTATGTGGAATTTTGTTCAAGATTGTATTTGCAGTAAGTAAGACTTCACCCCACAGATTGTGTGGAAGCCCTGAACTATTCAACATGGAGTTAATCATGTCCTTGAAAGTTCGATTTTTCCTTTCTGCAACACCATTTTGTTGAGGTGTATATGGAGCCGTTGTTTAATGAACTATTCCATGTTGAGCACAAAATTCAGAGAAGGCTATAGACTCATACTCTCCTCCTCTATCAGATCTTAGAGCTTTAATTTTTCTCTCTAATTGATTTTCAACTTCAGCTTTATATGTCTTGAACATATTCAAAGCCTCATCCTTGCTATTTATCAAATAGACATAGCAAAATTTACTGCAATCATCAATGAAAGTAATATTAAAATTCTTTCCTCCATGAGTTGGTGTTGATTTAAAATCACAAAGGTCTGAATGAATCAAACCCAACAACTCATTAGACCTTCCAAAAACAGATTTGAAACTTTGCCTTGCAAATTTTGATTCTGTGCATATTTCACATTTATTGTTATGATCAATTTTAAAGTTTGGCAGCAACCCTAAATTGATCATTCTATCTAAACAACGGAAATTAACATGTCCTAATCTAGCATGCTAAATATCACATGACTCAACAATATAAACAGAAGCCTTATTTATTTTATTGATAGCATTTGTAGCCAATACATTAAGTTTGAACAAACCCTCAGCCAAATAACCCTTGCCCACAAATATTCCGCATTTAGTAAGAACAAACTTGTCTGATTCGAACACTAGTTTAAAGCCCTTATTGCTAAGCAATGAACCAGACACTAAGTTCTTCCTAATATCAGGGACATCAAGTACATCTAGAAGGGTCAGTTCCTTCCCAGAGGTAAATTTCAGCAGCACCTTTCCTTTTCCAGCAATGGCAGCAGTTGAGGAATTTCCCATGTAGAGTTGTTCTCCACCAGAAATTTCTTGATATGTAGAGAACATGCTCTTGTCGCCACATATGTGCTTGGTTGCACCAGTATGATCCACCAATCTTTTATATCCAGACCATATTGGTTTCAGCCACTACAACAGCCAAAACATCTTCAGTTACATGTGCTTGATTATTGGCAGATTTGGCAGAAGCTCCTTGTGAGGACAATCTTGTGCCTTGTGTCCAACTTTTCCACACACCCAGCAACTCCCTTTTATTTTCTTAAAGTTCTTGCTATTTGGTGCTAATTTGTTAGAATAGGACTTGCCTTTATTTTTTTGGGAATTGTCTTTTGGCTTTCCAGTAGAGGTTTTGCCTTCAACAATGTTGGCTTTGGCTTCAGAGGAAACACTATCCACTTTCGCAATAATTCTGTGATCCTGTTCAACTCTTAGTTTCAGAACCAAATCATCCGGGGTCATTTCAGATTTCTTATGTTTCAGATAGATCTTGAAATCATTCCAGGAAGGAGGCAACTTCTCTATGATTGAACCCACTTGAAAGTTCTCGTTCATGATCATGTTTTCATTATGCAATTCAAGCATAATGATCTGGAGTTCTTCCACTTGATTAACCACTGACTTGGAGTCTATCATTTTGTAATTCAGAAATTTCCCAATGACAAATTTCTTTGTACCAACAACTTCTGTTCTGTATTCTTTTCGAGATACTCCCACAATTCCTTGGCAGTCTTGTATGAAGAATAAACATCATACAAGGTGTCATCCAATGAACTGAGAATGTAATTCCTGCAGAGAAACTCAGAATGTTTCCAAGCATCAATAGCATTTAATTTGGCTACAGGTATTGGATTCTCTGTTGCCACATGAACTTCCTCTTTGACTACATGAGCCAAATTTAGTGTTGTCAAGAAAAACAGCATTTTTTGTTGCCAATGTTTGAAATCCACCCCTTTGAACTTCTCTAGTTCCTTAACATGAGTTTTGACGCCATTGACATTGACTATATCAGTCATCTTCATGCCACTTACAGATTCTCCAATGTGGGACATTTGCTTTCAAACTTCCAACATTTCATAGGATAACAAACTGTTTTTCTTCTGAAAGAAAATTATTGATTAGCGACTTCCATTTTCCATTTCCATTTGATAACATACTATTTTTATTTTGAAAGAAAATTATTGATTAGCTTCTCCTATTTTCCATTTCCATTTTGATTTACAATTCTGATTATTCATCTCTCCTACCTCTCTTTCTTGCTTTAAATATTAAGTTTTTAAGCACAAGTTGCTCACGAGTTTAATAAAGTTTTTGATGCCTCCCCATCTCCTCTGCAGATGATGAACCTGTGGAAAGTTCTTGGAGGACCCATAAGAAGTTGGGGCATCTGATTAGCCAGTCAGGGGCTAGTGACGGTGGAATGTCGTCAACTCCTGTTAAAACCCTAAACCAGAAGATAAATCTGTTATCTAGACACACAGCGAACGGTTCATTCCCCGTTTTGACAGATAAAGATCAAGAGATGCTTCAAGATGTGAGTAAGAGCAACTTGAGGCTCAGGATGAATAAGAGTCAGAATTGTGCCTCAAGAAACGCCATGTTAAGCAAACAACATAGGCTGAGTGAGAGCATCCGAGACTTCCTATCAAGTAAAACTATGCGTAATAGTATCATCTTTTGCCTTTGCCTTGATGGGTGCTCTAAGTTTGCGCAAAGGGAGATGATGCTATGTGAGTTTGAAGCAGATGCTGAGTAACACAAATCACCTTTGTAAATGTGGAATCAAGGGTAATAATTTACCCTTGTAGGAAAATATTAGTGCCTTCACTTTATGTACATAATACTAGACTTCTAAACATATATGCCCATTTTGTAATGCTGGGATATTTATATGTTCCATTCATAATTAGCAAAGTAGAAGACGGGACTTAGAATAAATACACATGTATATTATTTGCCCAAGTTTTTCTTCAGATATAGTGAAAATTCGGCATTATTTATTTAATAGAAGTTTGGTCGAAATGTGACAGTATGGACCAAATTGATATGAAAATCAAAATATGGACCACATTAATTGATTTGAGAGTTTGGAACCAAACTGAATATGTAACACCCCGACTCAAAATTTATTTCCTGTTTTAACTAATTTGAGTGAAATTACGAATTCACCCTTAGGATAGGGGTATTTTGGTCATTGTATCGTTGCGTAGAGCATGGCAAGATGAGTCCGTAGACACGTAGTGGGCTTGAATCGGAGTTGTAACGAGAGAGTTACGATCAAATGAGACTCAGTGGCACAATCGTAATTATTTCAAAAAGGGATTTTTGATAAAAGTCAGAAATGCCCTCACTTCTCTCTCTCTCTCTCCTTCGCACAGCCTCTCTCTTTCTCCTCCGCGCGACAGCAGCGCAGCCAACCACGTTTTGGCCTGCCGTTCTCTCGTCCGGCCACCAAAGATGACGGGGCCGGTACCAAAATGATCGGCCAATCTCCGCCGTCCATCCTCACATGTTCTCTAACGCCAGACGGCAGCCACACCGTCGGATTTTCCAGAAAACCAACCGGTTTCGAGAGGAAAATTTCAGTCCTTCGATCTCTCTCTTCCGGCCTCCATTTTTGGTGATCCAGGTATGGAAATCCACCTATTCCCCGAGCTCTAGTTGATGGTTGAGTAGGATTTCATTAATTTTGAGCTTAGATTGTCTGATTTTCGAGTTAGGGTTCGGTTGATTTTGGGTTCGCGATTCCGGCTACTTCCGGTCAGTTTTTGGGGTAGGGCCAAGAACAAAAGTGGTTCCAAATAGGGTGTTTTACCTAGGGTAGGAGTCTTGAGTTGAGATTTGGAGATTTTCCGGCAAAGGGTAATCGCTTTGGACACCCACGCGCTGCCGGGGCATGTGGCGGCGTGTGGGCACTGTAGCTGAGGAGCATTTTTGTCCCAATAGGATCCTCAGGTTGTTACGAGCGCGTAGTGGTGCTCGGATCCCAATTTGGATACCGTTAGAGTCCCGAACGGATATCTCATATTGCACGTTATCCGGGTACGCTAGGTTTGGACCGCTGGATGGTCTTGAATTGATAATATGTTAATTTAGACATCCTTAAGGTCGGTAGGATTCGACGTGTCGTAAAAGGGAGTCCCGGATACTCCGGAAATACCAACCCTAGGGCTAGGGTTTCAGTAACCGTCTAATCGTGCGATCGTGAGCGATCCGACCGTCCGATTTGGACCAAACTTGCAGGGCATGTGTCCCAGGTCTTGTAGAACCTATAGGGACTTTCGGATTAGAATTTGGAGGTCGTGGACCCGGCGGGCCCGTTTTGACCAAGGTTGGGTAGTTTGACCCTGGGTTGACCGTGAGACTTCCTAGGTAGTGTTACCTTCCTAGGAAGATTAAAATGACCGTAGTAACAGGCCTTGATTGTATGTTGGTTATGTGGGATTAGGATATTAGCTATGGTTCGAAATTGGGGGATTATCGGATGCTATACCGGGGTTGAGGTTTATACAATAGTACATTTAATTTATATTTATATGTAATTGTAAAAATATAAAAAGAGTTTAGAATGTCAGTTTGAAGTGCTATACGCACTACCCTAAGTACCACCCTGTGATATGTTTGTGAGGTCACACGTGTCGTAGGAGTAGCCGGTGTGTTGACAGACCCCATACCTGACGTTGGTATATCCGGCGTATGGGGAGATATGTGACATTGTGTTGAGGTCGCACGTACCGTAGGAGTAGCCGGCGTGTTGACAGACCCCATACTTGGCATTGGTATATCCGGCGTATGGGGAGATATGTGATATTTTGTTGAGGTCGCACGTGTCGTAGGAGTAGCCGGCGTGTTGACAGACCCCATAGGTGGCGTTGGTAGATCCGGCGTATGGGGAGATATGTGATATTGTGTTGAGGTCGCACGTGTCGTAGGAGTAGCCGGCTTGTTGACAGACCATATACGTGGCGTTGGCATATCCGGTGTATGGGGAGATATATGATATTGTGTTGAGGTCGCACGTGTCGTAGGAGTAGCCGGCATGTTGACAGACCTCATACGTGGCGTTGGTATATCCGGCGTATGGGGAGATATGTGATATTGTGTTGAGGTCACACGTGTCGTAGGAGTAGCCGACGTGTTGACATACCCCCATACGTGGCATTGGTAGATTGGGCGAATGGGGAGATATGTAAGATTGTGATTGGTGAATTGTGATTTAAAGTAAAAAAGGTTTAGGAAAAGAATTACGTGTGGCTTGATTCCTTAGTAAGGGTACGTAGGCAGCCTAGGATAGCGTCTAGGTGCAGCCGCGGACTAAAATTCACTTAGGAGGCTAAGATCTCGAATGTTGGATAGTTTGGAAAGTTAGATGATAGCGGTTGCATGCTAAAAATTTGGGAAGTAATTTATGTTATGTGAAGGCCGGAGGTCAATTAGATGAATTGCATGAGATTATCTTGTGCATGCTGCCAGTTGGTGATATTAAATGTGTTTTATGCAGGTTGAAAAATTTGGGAAAAGTTCGATATACAGGGGAGACTCTGCCGAATTTTCGGCAGAAAGTCTCGTGCCTTAGTCCTCTTTGGCAAAAGAGGACATAGTTTTAGTAGGTGGACCCGACATCGGGGTGATGTCGGGAATTCCACAAGATTCATCCCGGGTTACGAGAAATTCGGGGCGGGTCCTGTCAGAATACTTTTTAAAAGTTTAAGGACCATTTGTGATAAATAAAAAAAATCATTTCCTTGAGGGTTTTTATCACAAATGGTCCCTAAACTTTTCAAAGGTCATGTTTTTTTATACAAGCAATATTGGGGAAGGGGTAGTCGAACCTAACACCTTATATGCAGGGATAAATGTTCTTAACCACTTAACCTATAAGCTCATTGCTACACATATTCATAATGCTAATTCTAAGAGTGCAGAAGGTTTGAAAATAATTGGACTAGACTATAATCTAGTAGTCGTTTAGGGTAGACATTAGATTTATGGATACGATAACTATTTATATTTGTAATGAGTTTGAAACTTACTTGTAATTAGCATCATTATAGTGGTATAGCTTTACAACATGCTTTACCCCATGATAAAAATATTTTTATAAATACCTTAGCGTTTAGCCCAAAAAAGAAATTTCTAAGAAATTTCCTTTTTTCTTGACAAGAAAAATATCTCGGAAGGAATAGACATCACAACTCGAAGGAAGTAGTAGCCCATTTCCCAAAGTAGTAATCTAGAGATGTTTAATTGAATGAAGAATGATGACTCAACGAGGGCAGCAGAGCAAGTGGTTGCCATTTCTTACGTTGTAAAGCTGTCCAGAGTCAATATAGAAATCTTTGCAGTTTCTTGGGACCGGAAGCTCAAAAAGGATAACGTCAAGCAACTGCACTTCTTCAGCATTGACCACAATGGTCAGCAGCATCATGCATTATTGGTCTTTGTCGTTTTGGAAAATCAGCATATACAACTTATAAACAATTGCTAGAATTATCATGCATGTGACAAAAAGATGAAGCTGCATGATCGATTTCAAACAAACACATCACGACTCTAGTGTATGATAATTGATATGCAGTTACGCTTTGAAGCATGTGGTCTTTCCAAGTCATAATAATTTGCATGTATTACGTCATGTATTCATAATTTCATTTGCATTGAAATAGATTTTTTTCTCTTCAATTATTGTTTAGTTTCCCATTTTAATCTAAATTCAAAATTGATACAGAAATTTTCAGCTGCCAAAGGTAGAAAAAGTTCAACTTAAGCACAACGCAGGGTATAGCTAAGTGGAAAAATATCTTGAATTACAGATCAGTAATCTTATATTCGAACCTCCATGACACCTTGACAGTGATTGTGTGAGAAAAGCCTCCTCCTCCAATATCGCTTATATAAAAAATTTAGAACCAATGTCAAGGGGTCATGAGGGTTTGTTACTTGAAATCACTGCCCTGCAAGTCAAGACTCTTTCTACTAGGTTAGACCTTGTTGGCTAAAGAAAACCTAAATTTAGGTTCGATATACTCACACATTTTGAGACTTTTCATGTTTTCTTAAAATTTCCTAACATTTTAAATCGTTCCATATAACCCCTTCCGTCAAAATGTCATCTTAAAATTGTTGACATCAACATTAAGACTCTCCAAATGGCAAATATACTCTTAGGTTTAAGTATATGGACACCCCCTCCAGTTTATCATGTTTTCAGATAACCACTTGAGATTTCAAAAATTACATTATGACCTTGAGAGGTTTTCACATGCTTTCATTGAACCTTTTGACTAAATCTCTTGAAACTAAAAATATCATTTAGGCGAGTAGGGTATAGCTCAGTTGGTTAAGCTCTTCCATCTCTACCAATATGAGGAGAGGTTCGAAACCTCCAGGCACCCAATGATATTTGTATAAATCCCCTCCCCCAATCACTTGTACTAAAAGATAATATTATTTAGTTATAATCATATCACCATACTAGATACTAATAAACGGTCGTATTTTCAAATTTTTTTAATATTGCTAATGTTTGAAGAAAAACAAAATTAACTTTTACGAAGTTTCTTTCGGAGGGTAAAATGTGGTTGTAGGTTATGTCAACGTTTCGTTGTTGAGGAAAGTGAGTGAAAATTTGAAGGAAAAAAAAAACATTGACTTTAAACCCAAGACCACTTGGGAGGGGGGAAACTCACACACACACACACACACACACACGCACACACACGTACAATGGGGGCTTCAATCGAAGACCACTTGGAAGCACACCAAAGGCCTAGATCAATCTAACTAACACCCCATTGGTAAAAGCTTCATTTTTTATGAGTGTGATGTTTTAGGGAAAAAATTGCATTACTAAATTTAATAAATGTTGATGTATTATTATATTGTCATGATGCCCCTTTTTTTAGTTATTAAGGGGTTATATGAAATTACTATAAAACCCGACGACATTATGTGAAACTATGAATAAACTTCGAGGTGTGTATAATTTAGTCTTTATGGTTAAATATGTTATTTGGAAAAAATAGTAAGGACAAATTGTGGTTAAAAGTTATGTGAATGTTTTAACCTTAATTTTGTCTTCGAAGAAATTTATTAAAAATATATATATATATATATAACTTTTACGAAGTTTCTTTCGAAGAGTAAAATTGTGGTTGAAGGTTGTGTGAATGTTTTAACCTGGGTCATGCTAAGGAGACCAACTTTAGATACCAACTTCTGTACCATCTCTCTAATAGAGGTGGAGCCCACTAATACAATGAGTCTCACACTCTATTAGAGAGATGGTACATAAGTTGGTATCTAAAATTGGTCTCTCTAGCATTTTCCTATAAATAAACCCCACATCATTAAATTTCTATAAACAAACCCAAAAAATGACAGCTGACCTTATTGAATTTAATATTGATTATTAAATTACTGTGATGCCCTATTGAGTGTTTTGAGTATTTTTATGAGATTTTGGGCGTGGGCTTGTTTTAAGAAATTGATGGCAGTTTTGTAATTTATAAGAAATTAAAAGCCTCTTTGTTATGTTGTAAATGGGCTTTGGGTGTATTAAGTCCATTTCATATGGGGTATTTTTATAATTTGGGTCCCTATATTGGGTATAATAGTGAATCTCCCTTTTTTTTTAAAAAAAAAAGTTGAACTTATACTAAGTTTCTTTCCAAGAGTAAATTGTCGTTGAAGTAGTAGGATTATGTATCTCACCATTTCAGTATGACAAGTTATCTTAAAAAATGCACATAATAGGATTATGTTGGGATTATCTTTTACTCTATCCACATCCATTTTTTAGCACCAAACGTGACCATAGGGTTTTCTAGAAACACGAACAACTTAATAGCGTATTATGGGCTTCTAGATCCTCAATGTGCCCAACAATACGTTATGAAAGGGATTTTCTGGGTTTGACACTAAAACATTACCAGCACGTTCTACTCAATCGTCATGGTTGTTGGCTACGTCCCTTGCTATGCCGATAGAGTCTACACTCATCTCCCTTTCACTATTGTGGGGTACTTTTTGTTAAGAGCTACAATGGGCTTGTTGGACTGCTACATGGTGGATCAAACTCACTTTCACCCTTTCAGACCAAAAAAAAAAAAAACTCACTTTCACCCTTGTATTTGAGTTTACAGCACTACGGCACTATCGGCTTAGATGGTATGGCTCTGTGGCTCTTTTCGGCTTGCTCGGGAGGATGTGGAGGGGTGATCTTGCTTATTAGTTTATTTGTCTAATAATTTTAATGAACTCTTTAAGAGTTTGCTGTCATTTGTTAGTTTTATTTCTTTTTAGTTTTTGATTTTCAATATGAATATGCCGTTTTTGTCATTTGCTCAACCAATTTGTATTGTAAGTTTAAGTATGATTGGTTTTGGTTGCTGAATGAGATATTTTAATCAGTTTGTGGGTTTTGCGTGATTCTCTCCATATGAATTCAACTTGTTGTTAGGTATGGTCAGTCGCGAAAATTTATTCATATTTGGCACCATAATAGCTTTGTATTTGTTTCTATTCCTCTTATCAATTAAATATTATTGCTCTTTATTAAAACAAAAAACAAAAAAGAGTTGCAATCTTTTAACAAGAAAGAAAGCCACCTTTGAAACATAAATTTTAAGCTGAAATTGTGTTTAAAATCATACTTTTGTCAAAATTAATTGTTGCCAATAACATATGTTGGTTACATAAAAAAGGTTCTTAAAGTAGTTAAGAAATATGGCATTTTCTTTAAAAGTGTTGATATTAACCTTTTGTTCATCACAGGAGGAGAAATGGCCAGCTGTCTTATTTTTTTAATAGCAATGTTAAACATGTCACATTTGCATACCACATTGTGTACCACCTCTCTAATAGAGGTGGAGCCCATCAATACAATGGGGTCCACCACTATTAAAGAGATGGTACACAATTGTAGTATGACTAGTATTTTTATTTTTGTAATGAATAATGCTACTCTTACCACATTTGTATACCACATCTTTATACCATCTTATGTGGCAGCTGAGGTGGACAGCCACATCAATTAAAATTATTTGATATTTTCTTTTATTTTATGATTTATTCAAGTATTTGTTTTTCTAATTGCCTTAATTAAAATACACTTCATTGATTTAATTGATGTGGCATATAATATGGATATGCCACATCATATGGTATAGAAATGTGGGATAAAAATGTGGTAAGTGTAGCATTACTCTTTTGTAATTCAAAAAATATGTGGAATATCATTATTATCCTTGCGATATGGTTTGTAGAAAAAAGGCCTCAGGTAGTGTTGTAATTTTCAAACTTCTCAAGGCTTGTTTGGTATATTTGGGTCCATTGAAAAGTCAACTGGGTTTTTTTCTTCGTATTTTGGACCACATTTATTGGCTTAAATGTAACACCCTAAATCTTGAAAAAACCTTACCCAAAACTTTTGAGAAAGGGGATGAGTTGTAGAGAATTCATATATAACAATGAAAGGTTGTCATATGAGTTACAGATTGCGAATCTACAAGTACAAAGAATGGGATAAATGTCCAGCATTTCGCTTTTGGTTTTCTTTTTCTTATAAAAATTGGCATGTGACTCCAAATATTCTTTTCCTTATCAGGATGAATAATTCTTAGACGAATAAATAATAATTATGAATAAATGTTTATACAAAAATATTTATATGCTTTTCAAACATATATGGGAACAAAACAAACAATCATGCCATAAAGAGAAAGTATCTTTGTAAAAGCTTTGTCATGGAAATGACGAGGACGAAAGAAAAGGATTAGACCGTAATTAAGCCGGAAAGGAAGAAGAGGTATTCATGGCTGTTTTCTACTCTTGGCAACAATAATTCAATGTATTCCACGACTCACCCTCTGAATCCGTTCATCAACTTCAAAACGGATAAGACCGAACCTCAGTCGCCTCCCTTAATAAATTTGCATGCAACCAACACACACAGACCACATCTCACTCTCTTCACTTTCCACATCTTCTCTCACTCAAGAAATTTCCCCCTCTTCACCAGCAGAGCGACATAGAGAGAGAGAGAGAGAGAGTGATTGTAGTCATGGAAGTTGAAACCACGAAGTCGCCGTCGCAGAAGGCAGCAGCCCCGCTGCCCAAAATCATATTAGTCGCCTCAATTGCCGCCGGAGTCCAGTTCGGGTGGGCCCTACAGCTCTCCCTCCTCACGCCCTACATCCAGCTCCTCGGCGTCCCCCACACCTGGTCCGCCTTCGTCTGGCTCTGTGGGCCCATCTCCGGGATGATCGTCCAGCCCATCGTCGGCTACCACAGCGACCGCTGCACCTCCCGCTTCGGCCGCCGCCGCCCCTTCATCGCCGCTGGCGCTGGCCTCGTCCCAGTCTCCGGCTTTCTCATCGGCTATG
>NW_007362543.1:83158-95818 GCF_000346735.1 Prunus mume
TCCCTCCCCCGGCGCGCTGCCCTCGTCGCCTCCTCCGTCTTCCTCATCGGCTATGCCGCCGACATCGGCCCCCTCAGCGGTGACTCCCTCGAGAAGTCGACCAAGCCCCGAGCCGTCGCCGTCTTCGTCGTCGGGTTCTGGATCCTCGACGTCGCCAACAACATGCTGCAGGGCCCGTGCCGTGCTCTCCTCGCCGACATCTCCGGTGACGACCCGAGGAGAATGCGGACCGCCAACTCCCTGTTTGCGTTCTTCATGGCGGTCGGCAACGTCTTGGGGTACGCGGCCGGCGCCTACTCCCACCTCCACAAGATGTTCCCCTTCACCATAACCAAAGCATGCGACGTCTACTGCGCCAACCTCAAGAGCTGCTTCTTCCTCTCCATCACCCTCCTTCTCGTCCTCACCATCGTGGCCTTGACGTCGGTGAAGGAAACGACGCCGAATGATGGCGTCGTCGCGGAGGGGGAGATCGAGCCCCAGTCGACGACAGCTAAGTCCTTGCCGTTTTTCGGTCAAATGATTGCTGCGTTCAGGGAGCTGCAGAGGCCAATGCTCGTGTTGCTTCTGGTGACGTGTCTCAATTGGATTGCGTGGTTCCCGTTCTTGCTGTTCGACACTGATTGGATGGGGCGGGAGGTGTACGGAGGCCAAGTTGGGAAGGGGCGGTTGTACGACTTGGGGGTGAGGGCCGGTGCGCTTGGGCTGATGCTGAACGCCGTCGTTTTGGGTTTCATGTCGCTTGCCATTGAGCCTCTGGGCAGGTGGGTTGGTGGGGTCAAGCGATTGTGGGGCATTGTCAACTTCCTGCTGGCTATCTGTTTGGCAATGACTGTTTTGATCACTAAATTGGCCCAGTCGAGTCGGCACGCTGCTATCGCTGCCGGGCATGGCGGAGCTGAGCCCCCGCCGCCAACTGCCGGTGTCAAGGCCGGTGCACTGACGCTGTTTGCGGTGCTGGGTATTCCTCAGGCGGTAAGTCACTGTTAATTACTCTATCAATCTAATTTTGGTAAGTTTATTGCAATATGAGATATTTATTACCCAAATATTTTGATTGATATTTGGTGGATAATGTATTAGATATGGTAGATTAGTACAAAATAATTCTGTGCATAAATTTTGTTTTTCTAAATTTGGTACAAAATTATTAACTTGTTAGAAAATTTTAAAAATTTTAAGGATTTTTCTATCAAATTTAACGTTTTACATTTGATATCTCTCTCGGAAATCCTCATAGGGGTATGGCGGAGCCACTCCTAGACCTGGAGTGGCCCTGGCCCCCCATATTTTTATCATTCCTCTATTATATTATATATAATATATAGAATATAACTCAATTAAAAATATTTAGCTTTAAATATGCAATTATTGAATACTTCTAAGTTTTATATACTTGTATTTTTTACTTCGGCCCCTCAACTTTACAATTCTAGCTCCGCACCGTATGGGGGAATCAAGCTTATCCATTGTATGCATGTGTGTTTGTTTTGTTTTATCCCATGGTCATTTAGTGCATGCAGATAAGGTTTTACTCACAATAGACACATCTTACCAGACGCATTTACTAGGAACATTTACTAGGATGAGAGAGAGTTATCAATGCCATTTAATTGCATCAAGTCCGTTTGTCCTGTACCAAAATTGAAGGCATCTAACATGCGGTTTCAACAACAAATTAATTTATTAATTTTATAATTTTGTGCATCACATTTTTAACCCCCAATTTTCCCCTGGTTGCCTCTAGCTGCTTGGTTCAGCTAATTTAATTCCGGACCAGCACTTGTCCATCCATAGTATATATTATGTATATATTTGGAAATTAATTTCAGGAATATTTATTTATTTAAATTTGAATATTGTTTGATAATATATTAAAATAGGAATTACCTGTGAAATCATGGTTTTGTTTAATAACTTCCATTATTATCTTCCTTTACAGGTGACCTTCAGTATTCCCTTTGCTCTAGCATCCATATTTTCTAGCACTTCTGGTGCAGGCCAAGGTAAAGCAGCTTCTCCCTAATTGACTACTAATTGACTTATTAATTATGCAGATTCTTGAGTAGAATATATTTTCTTCTGAATCATCTATTAACATTTGGGTATTTGAATTTATTCACAGGGCTTTCTTTGGGAGTCTTAAACCTTGCAATTGTCATACCACAGGTAATGCATGCTTTCATGATCACTTATGATTAAGCTTGGTAGCAAAAACTAGCGTAGTTATTTACGCACGAACCCTAAACCGTAAACCCTAAACTTAATTATTGAATGAATTTGCAGATGTTCGTGTCAGTAACAAGTGGACCTTGGGATGATTTGTTCGGAGGCGGGAATTTACCAGCGTTTATTGCGGGAGCCGTAGCAGCTGTAGCAAGTGGAGTATTGGCTCTCTTTATGCTTCCATCCCCGCCGGCTGATCTGCCGTCTAATAAAAATGCAAGACCTATAGCTGCTGGGTTTCATTGATTTTCTTTGGCCCAGCTAGCTAGCTAGTTATATAGTGTGGAGTTGATCAACTCTTTTTTTGTTTGTTTGTTTGTTTTTTTTTTTTTTTGGGTTTTTTTTTATAAAATTTTTGTTTTTCTTTTTCCCTTAATCTTAGCAGGTTTTGTATAATAGGAATCGAATGCTGTTTAACTATATTGCCAGCCTTTAATGGCATAGCAATTACTGTATCCATGCGTAAGCATCATATATAGTTGCAGTTTGTTCTTCGTTCTTCTTCTCTTTTTGATCTCTCTCTTTTTATTGGTACCATAATTCTTGAGCTGTGCGTATATTGCTGCTTTAAGTAGTCTCTCTCTGGATTTTGGTCATTTCCTTTCGTTACATATTTTTATTCTTTTGCTAAGAAACTGAATTTGGTAATTTGCGTAAAATGAGGAAATCATTTGCTTTCGTTACGTTCACTTGAATTTTTATTCTATTTTTACATATTCGTATTACTGTTTTCATTTTCGTATGACAATCGTATGACAATCATTTCTTTTAAAAATAAACAATACAAATACAAATTCAATTCAAGACTATACATGTTTTCTAATCTTCCAATGTGAGACTACAAATACAATGGGTGGAACTAGCAAGCCTTAAATAGCCATACTAGCCATATGAAGGCATCCCATTTGTCCGCGATCAGTTGCTGGACATAACGGGTACGTAGGAAGAGCTGCAAGGCCCCACCGAATGGGTGCTGACAGAAATGAAAGTAAGATGATTTTTCGGAGTGGGCTTGCCTTCAGTTGTGTTCTATGCCAATGTGAGAAGAAGGAGTGTTGGTGTGTAATCCTTCAGCCGAGAGCCAAAGAAACAATTCAAATGTTTATTTTAATAGTTGTTTCAGTTTAAATGTACACCCTTGGATCATAGTCCATGTGGCAATACTCTTTTGTATCTAGGTTAAGTGATAGATTAAGACATGTGGCATCATCTCATAGGATGATACCAATTAAGGGCTGAGATTGTATTTCAGGTTGTTGAGTGAAGGATCTCCCTTCCTCTTCCATGTATAACGGTAAACTCTCCACTGAGTTTGTGTGTGAATTTCCATTTTTGATTCCATCATTCTCTCTTTGAAACTCTCTCTACATTCTCTGCAAATTTCAAAGGTTGCAGAAAACCTACATTGAAATACACAGAAAACACACAAACATTAACAAGGAGGAGGAGGAGGAGGGGAAGGTGGGATATATAGTATTCTTGTTCATGGTTTCAACTTCCATGGTCATAAGACTGCCCCCTTCTTTATTTAGGTCATAGAGGGATTGAGTTGGTATTTTCATGTTATTTTCGGGAATGGTTTTTACTACAAACTATTGTATGTTGTTAGTCGGTTGTATATGTACAGTGGCTTTGAACAGAGTGTTAGAAATACGTCAAAAAGGTCAATATGTGATATAACTTTATGGAAATTTCATCTATTAGTTCATAATTTGTAATTTGGAACTAAGCTATAAAAACCTATAGAGGACGGATGAAGTACGCAACTATAATCTTTCGCACAATCTAAAATACATAGAAGATATACCTGACGTCATTTTCCTTGAGTATGCAACCTCTGAACTTATTCAATGCATTAGCAACACGAGCAAAGGCACAAACGGCTTAAGGCTTCTGTTATCTCTCATAAACTATTTCAGTTCTCTCTTTATGATGAGATTAGGGCTAGAGATGTGTCTGATGAGAGCAGGGTCTTAAGCTTAAATAGGGCTACGTCAAGTTATCTCTACTCATCACCAACAGTCAACTTGACTAACACTCTACGCCCATCAAAAAACAATTCACGCAAAAGGAAATAAATAGGACCCCTTTAATTGGCTTCAAAACTTTTCTTAATTCACAAGGTTTTAGGCCTTAATGTATAACCTAATTTAAACTCTTATCAAACCTTAATAAGTCAATGACTTGTCAAAATATAACTTATCTAGTGCACCGATCTAAATAGGAATATAACATTCTCCCACTAGATTAAGCATTAGAGTACTAAGCTTCTGTGTGCAGAAGTTTGATAATCTTTATTGGCCATGAGTTTAAAACAATTAAGTTCTTCCCTTCAAGCTATAGTGAAAAACGATTAGACAAAATGAACTATAGACAAGCACTGCTCTACTTTATCAATATATGACATTTATAATCACATAATGCAATATCAAATGACATGAAGCACCTACAAACATGACCCTTAACATGTACTTATCCGTAATGTGAATCTTTATATTTTTCAGTACATATACTCTTTTACAACTTAGCAAGAGTCAATCCACAATGTTATTAACACAATAGTATCTTAATAGGAACTATAAACTTACATACATAAAACAAAATGCATCATAAGTTTAAACAACTAAATAGTCAAAATGGTACAAAATTGATTTAATAATCAGAATAGTCAACCAAATTAACATCCTAAAATGCAAATCCCTTAATCCAGAAAATAGCAAAATAAACATATTAGCAATCTATCGGAATGGAAAAAGACTCCCACTAGATTGCAACATCAAAGGCTTTGTCCTTATTATTCTCAAACCACTTCTTGTAACGCTTGCAATTCCTCTTCATATGACAATCTTTCTTGCAAAAATAACACTTGAATTTAGTAGTAGGAGTGACACCAAGATGGCTATCCTTTGGAGACTGATGCTGCTTCTTTACTTCCTATTTAGTAGCACCCTCATTCTCATGCTTCTTGATATTGACCATGTTAACCACACCACCACCCTTATCAGCTTTGGTCCTATTCTCCTCAAGAACAATGATTGTAAGCATATCATCTATTGTCCAATCCTCCTTTAGGGTGTTATAGGCGTGGATTTCATCTGATCATAAGGTAGAGAATCAAGTGCAATATGCACTAGATAAGTCGAATCAATGGGCACTTTCAACTTGTTTAGTTTGGTAGCAATGTCCATGAGTCCTATGAGATGTTCTCTCACTATGCCTTTTCTTGATATTTTGTATGCCTAGAGATCAGGTTCTTGGTCTCAGCATTGTCTGATTCCTTGAATTTCCTTTCGATGGATTCCATAAATTGCTTGGCACTTTCTATTTCCTAAACTCCACCATAGATAGCTTCTTAAATAGTCTTCTTCATAAAGAACAAACACTTCTTATTTGCCATCCTCCAAGCTTCATGCACCCTTTTCACTTCAGCGATGGGATTCGCAGCAGGTCTGGTTGGCTCGTCATAAGTGAGAGCATAATCAATATCACTCGTGCCTTCAATATCAAACTTCCATGTTTTGAAGTTTGATTCAATAAGAGTTCAATTTGCAAGAAATTGATTGAGGAATGATTTGTAAAAGAAATTATAATTACTTCCTAAGAAAATCGATTCTCAATTTGTTAAAAGAAAACAGTTTTTCAGTTTAGCTTTAATTCACAAAACTAACAAGTAACAGCTGTAAGCTTCCTTAATTAAGTATTACACCTTTATGGCAAGAGATTACTTATAACTTACAAACAGCTTACGTGTTATTTTGTACCATCATAAATAGATTATATGATAGATTCTATTTGTTGAAGAAACTTATCAAGTAATTTAGGTATGATACAATTCTGGTTATTTCTTCAGGGTTTGAGTATTCAGGTTTGGTTTTGTTATGAAAAATGTATTGATTCTCATAACAAAAACAAGTTCTTATCTAGCATAGAACATAGTCTAAGAGAAAATCCTAAAAAATTGTTGTGAATTGTGTTTTAGGGATTTTCGGTGTCCGTTTTTTACTTATTATACCTTTCCGAATAGTAAAAAGAACTCACTAGTTGATGGTGTTTTATATAAAAGATGTGGTTATTAAAAGAAATTGTGGCTTAAACTCTGTGTAGGAAGCATACTTACATAGAAGAGACTTCCGCATAAATAAAGAATCACATATGGGAGGGGAATATGAAACTCTTAAGGCTTATTAGTGACATAGTAGAAAAGTGTGATTGGATAGAGTTGACTTTGTTTTTTTGTTGAAAAAAATAACTTTAGTTCTTAGAGTTCACTTAACAAAATACTAAACTTGTTATTAATTTATCGGGAAAAATTTAGCGATGCCCATAAACTTTGAACTTTATTTAGCGTTAGCTCTCTTTGGTTTCGAGACATTTCACTTCATGCCAATGTCACTTTAAGAGTCAATTATGTTACAATTTTATGTGTTGGCCAGATTCTCTTATTATCTTAGTAGCGCCTTGAATATTTGTGGAATTGTGATCCAGAATTTCTTGGCTGTTATAGAATGTTAAGCACCTCAGTTCCCCTTCAACTATATATTTTTTTACAGTGGTTTATTGTGCCTTTTTCTATGTAATCAGGTTCATGAAAGTTTGCAGAGGATACGTGAAAGAAAGCTTGTGAACTTTATTGAGTGGGGCCCCGCAAGCATTCAAGTGTTTTAACACAGTAAAAGAAAGTAAATTTGAGATCAATCTAATTTTTTTTTTTTTCCCCACACTGTCAGGATATTTTATATTTTATTTTCTGCTTTTCTATGTAGGTTGCTTTGTCTAGAAAGTCTCCATATGTGCAAACGGCCCATAGGGCCATAGGGTAGGTATCTAATTCTTATTTGAGATTCTCTCTTTTGTCAGATTTCTATAATAATCTCTCTTTCGTTTTTATACTTGCACTTCAAAGTTAATTTGAGCAAAATTTCGGATTGATGTTTTTATTTAAAATAACGCCCTATTTTATAATAATGATTCTGTGTATGTTGCTTCTTTTTAGGTCAGTGGTCTTATGCTGGCAAGCCATACGAGTATTCGCCACCTTTTCAGTAAGTGTTTGAGCCAGTATATTTGATGTTAAGAAAGAAGCAAGCCTTTCTTGACAACTATCGGAAGTTCCCAATGTTTGCTGTAAGTTACCATCCCTATAACTGTTAGTATTACAGGAGAAGGCAATGCAGCAGGAACAGTGGACCCAAAATTGGCAGTATGATAAATCAGGTAAAGCTACCTCCTGTATAAATTTATCTGATTTTGTAAGACTAGTGTTTATCAACTTTCTCCTCGATCCCCCGTTGTCGTTTACTTTCATTTCAAACAAACTAAAAGCTGCCTTAGTGGTCTCATTTCTTTTGGTGTAGGTTTAGGGTTTAGGGTGAAGACTGATGCAGGTTAAGCCCTGGTGCCAAAAAGTACATTGGATGGAGCATTGTAAAATATGGATTAAATGTTGTGTTTGAGTTGTTCCTGAGTGATGAAGTGGTTTGTAATGTAAATATTTTGTGGGTGTTTTGATTTAGTTAATTATTAGTCTGTTGAAGCAATTATTGTGGTTCCAGTTCAGATTGGTTCATGGATCCTGATTTATTATTAGCTGGTATATAATTTATTAGTTTGAGTACGTCAACCATGTGATTGGGCCTGTATGCCTTATAAAGCCCTAAAGTATTAAAAAAAAAGACGATAAGCCCAACAATGTTATCTTCAACTCAAATGCTCATAACGGAAGCGAGAATCATGGCATCTCACTCTTGCCCTAAAACCTAAATTTAGTTTCAAAAAATAGATAACGATCTCTTGTCCCAAGACAGGAGAAAGGAGAAAGGGTTTCATGAAACGCAAATAATATTATTTTGCTATTTTCGGTCAAAAATGTTATAATACGTGTGATAAAAATACTTCCACGTGGCATTACATTATTGGCTAGATATAGCAAACCAGTGTTATCCCTGTTGCAACTAAGTTTTTCACCCAAACCACATTTAACTAGTTAGATAGGTGGCATAACACCAATTTTCACATGACCAATTAACACACACCATAAGTCAGAAACAATATAAATAGCCAAGACCTTCCACCAACAAATATAACGTGACCTGAGTCTGCAAACACGTGTATAATATGAGAAAAATGCAAGCGACAATAGCATAAAAAGTAAAAACATACGAAAGTTTTGAGATAAATAATATATTAAGGTGAGGAAGATGAAGAAGATGAAACTCTGCTTGTTGGTAGACTTAGATGGGTGTAGAAAAGTGTGGTTGGGTAGAGTATGACTTTTTCTTTTACCATAGTTCTAGAATCACTTAACAAAATATGTTAATGACTTAACCCTTTGTAGGTAATTAAACTTGAGAAATGAGACATTCTTGTTGACTCTATGACTCATTCGTTCCATGTAATGAATTCTGGAGAGAGCATGTATTTTTCAATTGAAAGGTAGTCATCCTTGTTATTTACCTTTTCAGTGAATAAGCACAGTTCCTTTGTCAGGACCAGCTCCCTTTGTAAGTGGCAGAGTGGCCTTGAGGGTGTTGCATGATTTGAGAACTCATATCCTATTGAAGTTGGATGGGCTACAATTCTGAAATGATTTTCACAGCCACTTGAAACCACATTTGCATAATAGGGTTTCCAGTGAAACGGCTGTAGACTGTTATAGGTTTGACTGTGATGTCTTAGATTCAGCAGTTTGAACTTTGAAGGGCTTCTAGCTTTGTCGGTCAAACATCATCACAATTTGCATGCTTTTCAGATGCCTAGATGTTAGCTTTCACCAAATTACACAATATTATGTGTGTTTCTATGAAGAACAGATACCAGACGGGCCCCGTATTTATTTTGACTGGAAGAAGAGCTGGTGAAATTAATATTTCATTATCTTTCCTTCTGAAGTAAAAGCGCACCCTGCATAATTTATTGTGACAAGAAGAAGAGCTGGTGAAATTGACATTTCATTATCTTTCCCATTCAAAACGTGGTTGTTCAAGGATGGCCATGCATGATATTGTTTTCCACATGTTACACAACTTACAACAGATAAAAGAAACAAAACAACAATTCTGATAGAAGCCCACTTACCATGCAAAGACAAGCCAGTAATCACGATAATAATAAAAAATCACATCACTTACCATGCAAAGACGAGCCAGTAATCACGATCCAACTCACATTTCTACTTGCATCACTTGATTAAAATGGCACACAAATCAAGGTTGAAATTATCGAGAGGCAAACAATTAAACCATCCTTCCCAACTCCTCATCACCTTAGAAATTCCAAGCTCTCTCATTTTGATCAGACAGCTCTTCAACTCTACATCCCACTCCTCCTCTTCTATCCCAATGCTCCTGCTGATGCTACTACTAACAATGTCATGGCCACCAATGAAAGATATCAGCATCTAATGCAATCCTTAACTTAAACTCTCACTGACTTCTACCCTTTAGCAGGAAGGATCAAAGGTCACGCCGTGATCGAATGTAACGATGATGGAGCTGAACTTGTGAAAGCCCGAGTCTAGTGCTCCTTATCGGAGATTTTGGAACACCCAGATACTGAGATGTTAAGACGATTCCTTCCTATTGAATCCGAGTCCAGAGAATCGGTCACAGACTCACAGGCCCATTGCTTCTTGTTCAAGTCAACTCGTTCGAGTGTGGAGGAATGGCAATTAGGTTTAGCATTTCGCATAAGTTTGCTGATACCGACACACTGTGCACATTCATCAATTGCTGGACTACAACTATCCCTGATCAGTCAAATAAGTTAATGTTTCCCAAATTTGGTGCAGCGTCTCTGTTTTCAGAACTATATTTGCCTCACTCAGAGCCACCGCCATTCCAACCCACGGAAGCCACTAAAGAAAAATGGATGACAAGGAGGTTTGTGTTTGATGCCACAAAGATTGCTGCTCTCCAGTCGAAAGTTGCAAGTTCAGTTGTGCCCAAACCAACAAGCGTAGAAGCAATTTCCGCAGTCATTTGGAAATGCCAAAATGAAGCATCATCTAAATCATCATCATCAAACAGGTTGGGGACCCGGACTAGTCTATTAAGGCCATCATTCTTCTCTCACGCTATGAACATGTGTAAACTCGCAGTGCCGCCCTTGCCAGAAAACTTGGTTGGGAATCTAGTGGATGTTTCAACAGCACACAACTCTCACTCTGGACAGAGTACTAGTGTGATAGATTTGAAGGGCGTGGTTGCAAAAATCAGGGGAGCGCTTGTAGAAGTAAAAGAGCGTTGTGCTACAGAAGTGATATTCGATTCCAGCAAAGCATGGGAAAAACAGAAAGAGTGCATCAACCTGATGAAAAGTGATAACATAGACAAGTATGTCTGCTCAAGCTGGTGTCGGTTTCCATTTTATGAAGCCGATTTTGGATGGGGAAAGCCATCATGGGTGACCTACGTTTCTGTTGCAGTTAAGAATATAACTGTTTTCATGGACACAAGAGATGGCAATGGAATAGAAGCATGGGTGAATCTGAGCCCAGAAAAGATGGCCTTATTTGAAAGCAACGAGGAACTGCTTGCATATGCTTCTCTGAATCCTAGGGTTCCCTACTGAGTACGGATAAGAGAGCCTTCATCTTGTGTTATCAATAAAATGGTAGGGTAGCTTTTGATAGCTAGCTTATCTTCTAGCTTAATATTGTACTGTTGGAAATATGGAATAAGGTAAATGTCCGAGTTTAACATGTTTGAATTATTAATTATGTATTACCATTGATGGAATGTATTGTGAGATCTATGATTGTACTAAGTAATTATGGGTTTTTAACGGAAATGGTCCCCCAACGTTTGCTTGAGTTTCATTTTGGTCCATCAACTAAAATTTTCATTTCAATAGTCCTTCAACTCTCCATTTAGTATCAAATTGGTCATACCGTCAAAGTGTGTCAATTTATTGATTAAGGTAAAACCATCCATATGAACTAAAATATAAATAAAGTAGGGTTTTTGACCGAAATGGTCACCCAACTTTTGCTCAAGTTTTATTTTGGTCCACCAACTAAAACAAAAGATCAAATTTCTACTCTACAATCTAATGTAGCCAGTTCAGCTGTTCCCAATTCCTACCCGCGTGAAAGCGGTTTCAGCACTCATGATAAATTATTAGTAACAATATAATTGGTAAACACTAATGTTAGGAGCACTAAATTTGAATCTCGAATGATGTGTCAAATGACACATCCCACTAATCTCACACCACCGCCATGCTGCACCACCACTGCTTAAAATATTCTTCATGAATGTTCCACGGCTGAAAACGATTTGCAGTTTCATGTCCTTTTGGTATGATTTTGTTCGTCACGTTTTGAACACTGCGATGCCTCTGGCCGCTAGCAGGCTGTACGTTGGCAGCTAGTGGTGGCTTGTTGGTGAAGTAAGTGAAGTGAGAGAGATCTAGGCCCTGAAGTGGGCTAGAAAACTGCTCTTTGGTGAATTGCAATAGGCATGCCCCTACTAGTGATACTCTTCTAGTGGTGAGATGAAGATTAAGCTTGTTAAAGTATTGCGCCTTTGTATTCTTATCTTCTAATAAAAGCCATGGTGCTCTAAAGAGGGGAATATGGCTTTAGATAGGTTTTTTTATGCCTTAATGAAGAGGACTTCAATATTTCACTTGTTATGGAATAAGACGCAAGATGGATGATAATTTTAGACTGTTATTGGACAGGGAGTACAATAACGAGCCTTGCAGGAGAAATGTCTGATGGATAGCATAGTACCATAAAGTAATTATATACCTAACAGAGACTTAACGATGAATGCAAATAAAAGTGACGTTAGGTCCAACAAAACTTTAAAAGCCTTATTGGACAGAAACAAATTCTATCAGACAGAAACTCCAACCTACTTGAGACAGTGCAGAAGGTATGTCCGATAAGAGTTTGTCAGGTGTATTTGCAGTCAGAACTTCTCCAAACTATAGATAGGAGTTTTTAATTAAATGAGCTGGAAATCAAGACCAACTATCAAATCATACCCAACGATGTTGGCAGAGCATATAGATTACAAACAATAGCAATGCAATTCCAATTAGGAGTTGTCAACTGGGAACTGGATAGAGTATGTGTTTGGGAAAGAATAGATGTAACACCCCGACCCCAAATTTATCCCATGTTTAATTAATTTAAGTGGAATTGAGAAATTACCCGGGGGATAGGGGTATTTTAGTCATTTTCTTATCCGGAAGGAATTTGGGAATTTCGGTTGTACCGTTGCGTAGAGCACGGTGAGATGAGTCCGTAGACACGTAGTGGGCTCGAATTGGAGTTGTAACGAGAGAGATATGATCAAAAGAAGCTCAGTGGCATAATCGTAAATATTTGGAAAATGGATTTTTTGTTAAAAAGACGGAACTGCCCCTGTCTCTCTCTCTCTCTCTCCGGTCTTCTCCTTCGCGCGACACCCCCCCCCCCCCCCCACC
>NW_007362544.1:2016-32368 GCF_000346735.1 Prunus mume
AGCCCACGTGTCAAAGAGGTAAAGCCGGCAGGCTATACGATTTTTTAATGCAAAAATAGTATAGGCGAGCGGCTGTACTATTTTTGGGAAAACAATTAAGGAAAACTGAGTACAGCCGTGCGGCTATACCTCTTTTAAAAAAAATGTATATCATTTTTTTCAGTAATCCATGTATAATACGTGAAGTTTGTGCGTCTTACTGAAGTTTTTGAAAAAAATACATGTATTAAACATGAAAAACAAGTGCGTACATGTATAGTACATTATTAAATGTGAAAAGCGCTAAAATCTTTATACGGGTAGTAACTTTGGAACTGTAAAAAATAAAAAAAGGACGATGGATACTCGATTAATGGCATAATTGTAATGGATAGGGCTCTTGGGCTGTGGAGAAAAGGACTTAAGACACCAAAAAATAAATGTAAAGAAACAAATTATATATTTTTTAAAAATAAAAAATGACAAAGAGTATAGCCGTGCGGCTATACTATATATATCTTTAAAAAAAGACGCTCCCAGGGCCCTTGTGCCACGTTTCAAAAGAGAACAGAATTTTTTTTAAAGGAAAAACGAGTACAGCCGACCGGCTATACCTTTTTTAAAATTCAAAAAAAAAGTACAGCCGGTTGGCTATACGACTATATATGTAAAGACCCGCCCATGGCCTTAGCCCACGTGTCAAAGAGGTAAAGCCGGCAGGCTATACGATTTTTTAATGCAAAAATAGTATAGGCGAGCGGCTGTACTATTTTTGGGAAAACAATTAAGGAAAACTGAGTACAGCCGTGCGGCTATACCTCTTTTAAAAAAAATGTATATCATTTTTTTCAGTAATCCATGTATAATACGTGAAGTTTGTGCGTCTTACTGAAGTTTTTGAAAAAAATACATGTATTAAACATGAAAAACAAGTGCGTACATGTATAGTACATTATTAAATGTGAAAAGCGCTAAAATCTTTATACGGGTAGTAACTTTGGAATGATTGTAAAAGGCTAAGATATTACTTGATTATGTATAGTAAAATAAAGAATTAGGCCAAAAAACAAAAGTAAAGAAACAAAATAGCCGTGCGGCTAGACTATATCTTAAAATCCCAAGCCCTAGGTTCCACGTGTCAAAAGAGAACAGAATATTATTTTTTTTAAATGGTAAAACACGTACAGCCGCACGGCTAAACTGTTTTTAAAATTAAAAAAAGGGTATAGCCGATTGGGTATACTACTCTATATATATATATATATATAGACACATGGCCTTATTATATTTTTTAAAGAGGTGCAGCCGGCCGGCTATACTATTTTTAAATGCAGAAAGAGTATAGCCGCACGGCAGTACCTTTAAAAAAAAAAGTATATATCATTTTTATTCAATAATACATGTATAAGACATCAAGTTTTTGTGTCTTACTGAAATTTTTGCAAACAATACGTGTATTAAACATGAAAAATTCGTGCGTACGTGTATAGTACATTATTAAATGTGAAAGTGCTAAAATCTTTATATGAGTAGTAACTTTGGAAAAGTAAAAAATCAAAAAATGACGATAGATACTCGAGTAATGACATAAGTGTAATGGATAGGGCTCTTGGGCTATGAAGAAATTGAATTAAGACACCCAAACGATTTCACAAAAGACTTAATAAATAGAAATTAATTACTTTGTTTTCTTTTTCTTCAATCTTTTTATATTAAATAATAATTAAAATATAATTACTAAGCAAAGTGATTGTAAAAGGCTAAGATATTACTTGATTATGTATAGTAAAATAAAGAATTAGGCCAAAAAACAAAAGTAAAGAAACAAAATAGCCGTGCGGCTAGACTATATCTTAAAATCCCAAGCCCTAGGTTCCACGTGTCAAAAGAGAACAGAATATTATTTTTTTTAAATGGTAAAACACGTACAGCCGCACGGCTAAACTGTTTTTAAAATTAAAAAAAGGGTATAGCCGATTGGGTATACTACTCTATATATATATATATATATAGACACATGGCCTTAGCCCACGCGTCAAAGAGGTGCAGCCGGCCGGCTATACTATTTTTAAATGCAGAAAGAGTATAGCTGCACGGCAGTACCTTTAAAAAAAGGTATATATCATTTTTATTCAATAATACATGTATAAGACATCAAGTTTTTGTGTCTTACTGAAATTTTTGCAAACAATACGTGTATTAAACATGAGAAATATGTGCGTATGTGTATAGTACATTATTAAATGTGAAAGTGCTAAAATCTTTATACGAGTAGTAACTTCGGAAAAGTAAAAAATCAAAAAATGACGATAGATACTCGAGTAATGGCATAATTGTAATGGATAGAGCTCTTGGGCTGTGGAGAAATTGAATTAAGACACCCAAACGATTTCACAAAAGACTTAATCAATAGAAATTAATTACTTTGTGTTCTTTTTTTTCAATCTTTTTATATTAAATAATAATTAAAATATAATTACTAAGCAAAGTGATTGTAAAAGGCTAAGATATTACTTGATTACGTATAGTAAATTAAAGAAGTAGGCCAAAAAACAAAAGTAAAGAAACAAATTTTATATTTTTAAAAAAAAAAAATAACAAAGAGTATAGCCGTCGGCTGTACTATGTATATCTTAAAAAAAAGACGCTCCCAGGCCCTAGGTGCCACGTTTCACAAGAGAACAGAATATTATTTTTTTTTTTTTAAAAGGGAAAACGCGTACAGCCGCACGGCTATACCTTTTTTAAAATTCAAAAATAGTATAGTCGGTTGGCTATACGACTATATATATAAAGACCCGCCCATGGCCTAAGCCCACGTGTCAAAGAGGTAAAGCCGGCAGGCTATACGATTTTTTAATGCAAAAATTGTATAGCCGAACGGCTGTACTATTTTTGGGAAAACAATTCAGGAATACTTAATACAGCCGTGCGGCTATACCTTTTATCATAAAGTTCGGCCACTATATAATAATTCGATATATATTATTTTTATTCGGTAATACATGTATAATACGTTAAGTTTGTGTGTCTTACTGAAATTTTTGAAAAACATACGTGTATTAAACATGAGAAATACGTGCGTGCGTGCGTGTATTGGAACTGAGGCAATCATTCCTTCGCACATCATTGTCCCCTCCATGAGCATTGAGGTGGTTAATATTGGTAAGAACTTATAACAAGTGAAGCTCAACCTTGACTTGCTCGAGGGAGAACACAAGAAAACCATTGTCCAAGTTACCTCTTACCAGCAGCAGTTGAAGTCTTACTATGACAAAAGGGCCAAGGTCAAACAGTTGCAACCTGACAACCTTGTAGTTAGAAAGAATTTCATTTCTTTACAAAAACAAGGATCAATGAAGATGAAACCCAATTGGGAAAGCCTTTATGTGATCAACCAATCTAGGGCAGAGGAAGTTATACACTTGACACCATGAAGGAGATTCCAAGACAACAGAATGCATGCCACCTTCAAAGATATTCCTCGTGAAGCTTTTGCCTGCCAGTTTGTTTCCTTGTAGATGACTGAGCCCTGCCTACTTCTAAAAAAGAAAAGCAGCTATTGGAAATTCCAGGTTATTTATCAAATTATTTTCATTTCAAATAAAGCAATGTAATCATATAAACATCAATGCAAGTTCAGTTTCGAATTCAAAAAAAGGTGTCAAAGAGAAGCAACTATTTATAAGTGTCCTAAGGGAGATGCAGCCCACAAAACGTCCTTAGGGAGACCCAAGATGCGCCAGAGTATCCTAAAGGAGATCCAGGTTCCTGTCAGTTTCCTAAGGGAGGCATGACAATCATTTATAAGTGTCCTAAGGGAGACGTAAGTCCATAAAACTTCTATAAGAAGATGGATGATACGCCAGGAGTATCCTAAGGGAGACCCAATTTCTTGTCAGTTTCCTAAGTTAGACATGACAGTCATTTATAAGTGTCCTAAAGGAGACGAAGTCCTCAAAGAGTCCTTAGGGGGAAGCAGGACGCTCCAGGAGTATCCTAAGGGAGACCCAGGTTTCATTTACTTTTCTAAAGAAAGGAGGCATGACAATAATTTATAAGTGTCTTAAGGGAGACAGAGTCCACAAAGAGTCCTTTCCTGTTAGTTTCCTAAGAGAGGCATGTTAATAATTTATAAGCATCATATTCTCTTCAACAATCTTTACCAACTTCTCGTTTGCTTGGGCCATCTAAACAAGTTGTTCTTCAAGGGAAGTGACCTCTACCATCATGACTTGCAAAATCATGGAGCATGAAGAGCTAGAGGAGTTTGAGTACATCATCGAAGCCTTCCTCCGAAGCATTAAATTTGATCAGTAGTATTCGTCCATCCTTGAGTCAGCATCAGGAACATGTGAGAATGGCTACTCCATTGAATCCTTTAGTCTTGATGAGCACCTTTCCTTCTTCGAAAGACGTCCTTTTTTGCCCTCAATAAGGTAAGGGTGATGATTGACTTTTGTTTCTCATGGACTCCATTAGACTTAGACGGAGAGACATGGAAGCAGTGTGCTGGCCTGGAAGGTAGGTCTTCGTCTTTCTTCAACTTACAACGCTAGTAGAGTCTTCGCTTATGGTATAAGCGCTCGAGCTCTTCTCTTTACTCGCGGGAAAAACTTGAAGCCATCAACTTTAGTGGATTGATTGAGTTTGGAACTGGAGAAAGAGATGAGAGGCAGAGAGGTCCCACTGGGTGTGCCAAATTTATAAACACAAAAATCTTGCGACAAATGAGACAAGAACACATGTACAAAATAAATATTTATATTGATTTATCAAGTGTGTAGGTTACAATCTCTATGGGTATTCTTGTACAAAATAAAAGAATTTCCTCTGATTTGATCTCCCAATGTGTACTGTTCAAGGGTGCCAAGCACTGGATCATGAAACAGAATTTGAGACTTCGAGGATGACCATCACAACTTGATCTCGAGCATGTCAAGACCACGAGTAGTGTCACGTGGTGGATAGTTTTCGGCTTTGGTGGTGAAGGAATGGACACGTGTTTGTTGTGCTTGGTGATTCTCTACAAGCTTGATGAAGAACTTGAGAGTCTAGGTGTTGCTTTGGGAATAGAGATTTGGAACCCCCAATCTGCATCCTTTAATTTAACTTTTAATTAAGTCAAAATCATGATTTGAGGAAATTAACTTATGATTTAGGAATATGATTTAATTTATTCCTTTTTGGCATATGATTTAATTTGATTGATGGATCTCTTAGATGTTGGCATGTGTGATCTCCAACGTCCATCTTCATCTTGATAAGTCATGTGCCACATGTATTTGTGTGGGACCCACGACTGTTCGAGCTAGCTTTGACTACTCAAATTTTGAATTTTGGCTGATGAAATTTTGGTTTCTACACCTACATTCTATTTAACAATGTGATATTATGGTTGTGGGAACACATATTTCAGATGGGTGACACGTAATGGCAGATCCAGGATTGTTACTCTACGGGGTCATAGTGTTAAAGTTCTTATTTTCTTTTTAAGATGAAACAGTGCAAAAATAAAAAACACACCAAACTTATTCCAAACATCATTCAATAAATAAAGCTGATATATGTATTATGCAACCCAAATAACAAAATACCTTGAATATTACAAAAATAAGGGAACACAATGGGTGTTGAACCATTGACCTTAAAGTCCTTTTCAATTCACAGACCACTGTGGTATATGATATCTTTATGTTATTGATGTGTATTTTTAATATTTATAGGTGTAACCAATATAATTAAAAAATATTTAAAAAAACCCTAAAAAAATATCTTCCTTTTTATTAAAATTTGTGTCGGCTTCTTCCTACCCCTCTCTCTCTCTTTTCTTCTCCCTCTGGTTTTCTTCTTCCTTCCTCTCTCTCTCTCTCTCTTTCTCTCTTATTCCTCCCTAGCAACTTGCATCTTCTTCTCCATGGGGTCGTCTCCCATGGCTGTCAAGAGAAACCAAGGACCTCCAAGCCATTTCCAAGGCTGCCATGGGGTCGTCTGACCCCATTGACCCCATGGTGGATCCGCCATTGGTGACACGTGAAAAATGAATATTCCTTAGGTCAGCTGATGGGAAATCCTTGATTAATTACAATCTCCTATTTATGTGTAAGAATAATCCTAACCAAATATGGATTATTCTTCAAACCCTAGCCTACAAGGAGTCTATAAATACATGGCTACACAACACACAAGAGGTAATTATAAAACCCTAGCCAAAGCTCTCTTTCTCTCACCCACTCTTGGCTCTCTCTCCCCCTCACGGCTCCTACCACCCGGCTCTCCCCGTGAGAGAAGACCTCCATCATTTATGTTATCTCAGTATCTTTCTCAAGAACATTTAACTGACTTATGCATCAGAGGCCCTTTGGCCAACATCCCCTGTGTGTGGTCTATTAACTCCAACCTTTTTTTGCAAGGATCTAGGAAGAAGAAATAAAAGGAAGCTTAAAGGGCGAAGAATCTACACACGAATATTCCTCGTGCGGAAATTTGGTCAAACAATGGTGTATCATTTAAACATTATAATATTACATTGTGAATGGAGCTTAGTACTATTACGTTTTAAGTTGGAAGTCCAAATCCAGTTAGTGAAACAACTTGGGGTCCAAATTGGGGCATGACATTCAATAAAATTCCTCAAAAGATACCAAAGATTAATTGTGTGTTTGGATGATGAAAAGTACTAAGGAATTTATAAATGACGGAATTTAATAAAAAGTAAATTTAGGTTTTAACCAAAAAAAATTTTCACTTTTGGAAAAAGCCAAAGCTTTTTCAAAAAAGATAGAAAAACTTCTCAACTTTCAAATCAAAGACATGCAAATGTAAAGGATTCCTTAGGAAATCCAAAAATAAATAAGGGCAATTTTGTCCATTTTGGCTTCTTTTACAAATTTTCTCTCTCCTTTGTGTTTTTCCAAATTCTCCCAATTTAAAATGATGTAAATTAATGTTCTAGAATTTATAAATTTTCTTATTTGGCTAATGGATTTAAACATGAAATTTAATATTTTAAAACTTTCACTCTCTTGGAATTTTGGGAATAACAATTTTTTAGATAGAATTTAATGTTGGAATTCATGATCTCCAAATTTCATGTTTTTTTCATGTGGAATTTCTAAATTTCAATTTGTTTTTTCATCCAAACACGGGAATTGTTGTATTTCAAATTTAGAAGTTTTGACTTTTGTCCAAATCCCAAGTTTATTTCCCCCATCCAAATGCACTGTAAAAGAAAAAGAATAATATGGAAAATAAATGAGAAGAAGATTATGAATCCAATACAAAAAACACAAGAAGAAGATAAACAAGAAAATTGAGATAATCTTTCCTTTGTATGAAGTCTCCTTTTAGCAATTACCAAGTGAAGATTTTAATTTTAGGATGTAATTTTATGGTCCGTTTAATAACCATTTCAATTTTAGCTTTTAGTTTTCATTTTTTGTGCTAGAGTATAGAGGAAAAAGAGGGAGAATGGAAGTGAGAATAAGAGTGGAGACGAGATTGAGAGTGAAGACGAGATGAGAGGATGAGAGGGAGGAGTAACAAAAGCGAAAACAAAAACTACAAATGGAAATTTATTTCAAACTATTTTCATTTTCAAGATTTTGCTTTCACTTTTGTTACGCCTCCCTCTCATCCCCCCTTCTCATCCTATCTCTCAATCTCATCCTCCCTCTAATTCTCACTCTCATTTTCCTCTATACTCTAGTACCCAAAAAAACATAAAATAAATAAATTAAAATTGAAATGATTATCAAAAGTGCTCACGCTTTATATGGGATTTGATACCACCACAATTTTTACGTGGCAATATTGGTAGCTTGTCCTTTGTATGATTCAACCGACATCTTTTGGTTCATTGATATTCCATTCAATAAGAGCAACTCCACCCACCACCCATTTGCCCTTTGCTATGGCAAGGGGGGAACTAGGGCAGCTACTATTCATGTGAATAGTAGCTGCCCTTGTAAAAAGCAATGTGCGGTTCCACCCGTTGCCATGGCAAAGGGCAAATACTATTAATTTTTTGTTTTATTTTTCACAAATTTGTTTATCTAAACAATTAATTTGGATAATATTTTCGAATAAGATTTTTAGGTTCGTACGTGTCAATATTTATTATAAAACTCATATCTCAATAAGATAAATTTTTTGGATAAGATGATAAATAAAAATACAATTTAAAAGTGAATAAAATATTGAGTAAAAAGTGAATAATAGTAGAAGTAGAAGATAAAATTTTTTAAAAAAATTTGGAATTTTTTTTCATAATTTTATAGCAAAAAAAAGCCCAAATAATAGTAGAAGTAGAAGATAAAATTTTTTAAAAAAATTTGGAATTTTTTTTCATAATTTTATAGCAAAAAAAAGCCCAAATAATAGTAGAAGTAGAAGATAAAATTTTTTAAAAAAATTTGGAATTTTTTTTCATAATTTTATAGCAAAAAAAAGCTCAACTGTTGGATTGGAGGAGAGCAGGGCTAACGTCAGCGCACACTGACGTCATCCCCCCCCCTCCTTCGGGCTAGAGCTGCCTTCGGGCCAGCCCGTCTTCGTGAGTCCCACTCCCCACCCGAGCTTGGACTCCTCGCTGGAACTTGAATTTTTTTTTTTTCTTCCCCCAGAGAGGCTGGGCTTCTCGCTGAAGTTGCTCTAGGGAGTGGGAGTTAAATCATAAAATTGAAAAATGGTAAAAGAGTTGAAATGCGCATCCACGGAATCGAACCCTGGTCAGTACCGTGGGAGGGTACTATGATACCACTACACCAGATGCGCTTGTTCATTCAAGATTCACTTATTTCATTATATAATACTTATTCTTGACTTAGCCTCATATTTTTAGCATTTCTTATTATTCATTCCAAACCCCCAAAAATAGCTAGCATTCAAATTTCCCTCTCTTTCTATTTTCCTTTTGTTTGTTCTCAAATTTCACTCACAATCTTTGGGAGTCTTCACGACATCTGCATCTACTAGAAGAAGATACCGTAGGCACTTCAATTTCTGCTGGTATACATTTCCCTCTTTATTTTCTTTAGATTTCACTTCAATTTCTGGAGTCTAGTAAACCCTAATTTCATGATGCACTGTTTACTTAATTTTGAATGTTGTGTTGAATCACTCTGGTCTTGTGTGGATCTTAAATCGTTCTGTACTATCTCTATAAAAATTCAGAATCTTTTGTGTCTGCGATGGGGACGAGGCATATGGAGATGAAGAAATCCTTCAAGTTCTGCATTCGTTCCCTGCTCACTCCCTGTTCTAAGCAGGTTTCTTTACTTACAATATCATCTTCTTTAGAAATGTGTTTGCTCAATTGCCATTTCAAAGTCGAAAGATACCCATTGCATTGTGTCTGGAAATTTTATTTTATTCTTTCGAATTTATGCATTTCTTCCCCCAGATTCAATTGATTGACTTTGTTTTATGATGAACACAAAAGGAATTTTGCCAAGCATTTCCGAATTTTACAACTGCGGAGCAAGAGCGTCTTCATAGGATGTTTATTCAGGTACAGATAATGTCATTTAATAATCGATGTAGACATTTTGTTTATTTCTCTGCACTTTGTAAGCAGAGATTTGGATAGAGGGTCTCTTTTTTGAGTTCAAATTCAGAACAAATGCTCATTTCATTGATATCGTCTACAAATTTTCAGGTCATCACTTCTTTGCATGGAAATGTAGAGGTAATTCATTTCATACCAATTGCCAATATTAACAATGCATTTCTTCACTTGATTTCTTAAGTGTTCTTATCAGAGGTTTTAATGATATCTTGAATGGTGGTGTGCATTTGGGGATCTCATCAGGAGTATTTATTTGTGTATTTATACGTGATAATGTATTTTATAATGCTTTTTGCTGAATTCTGAAGAATTTGTCCTTTTTAATTTTACAGGATGAGTTTCAGTCAGTATGCCTTGAAACACAGGTATACATATCAATATTTTGTGATGACATTAATGTACAGTTATTTCATTTAGCAACTTATGTAGATTCTTCTGTGTAATTAGCTTACAAGTTATTTCTGAAATTAGAGAGAGTGAGTTTTAAGTGAGGGAGGTCACTTTAATGCACCGAGCATATTTTCTTGTGTAAATAGCCTTCTGGTTGTTATAAAAGAGTTCTAGTTGGGTCTGATAGTTGCTTTATTTGAGTCTTAATTTATACCTTAGTAATGAATTTCTTTTACATGGAGTTTGTGTTAATGTAATTTCAGCTTTATTGTAGAGTTACTTAACAAGAAATGTTCATTCCACCGGCTGAATTACTGCCACCAATTAATGCTATTTTAGCAAAGAAAATATGGTTATGTGTTTTTTGGTCGTTTAGTTAGACCTATTTTGGAAATGAATACATTAAGAAATGTTTAGACATCTAGCTGACCCGTGATATTCTTGATATATTTATACAAAACTATTATGGCTTAAAACAAAGGAAAAAGATGATGAACTGGTTTTAGAGCAAGTCATTAAAATTCAGACAAATTCTGATACCAGAAGGCACTGCAGGTGAAACTTTTAGTAAAAAGAGGAATACCGAGGACTGAAAGGATGGAAGTAGGATTTACCATGATTAGGAAAAACATGGGATAAGTTTTAGAATTTTATTAGTTTTCAAAGAAACATTTAGTAATTTGTGTCAACATGCATACACTGGGCCCTTGTGTTGTGTAATTTGAAGCCTCATGCATAAATAGGCTCATACCCATGTCCAGTGAAATGATGACATTTTTTTGAACATTTATGTTTCTAAGTAATTTCCGAAAATGGAGTAATAGTTGATTCAATGAGAGGTTCCATGACGAGAGGGAACTAGTGGTGGCTAATGATAATTCCTAAGACCCAACTCATTTATGTTTTATGCAGGCAACAAGAAGTATCTCTGATTCTTACTGATTTAGACATTATTACAATCCCAAAGGAATCACATGTCTAACAGATGGAATCTTCAGATGATTACCGTTGACTGAAAACAATCGCATTTATGGCTGTATGATGTGCCTTACATGCTTGTATACAATTTACAGATAGAATTAATAAGCAAACTAACCCTGCTCTGATGTTTTTTTTTTTTTTTTGCTTTTTTAACCTAACTATTAGTTCAAGATCCTCTTGGTTCTAATTTCTAATTTCTAATATACGTTATATATTATACATCACAGTATTCTTTATTCTTAGCATCCAATATATTTTCTTGTTATGTATAGTCTCTCTCTGCTTGCAGGTGGGAACTGCTCTTGATACTGTTGAACAACTTGTGGAAGAACAAGCTCTGGATCGTTTGTTTTCAGATAAGTAAGTATTTTCTTGATTTCTTGACAAATTGAATATATGGCCTTTTAGTAACTACTTTCCCGGACCAAAAAAAAAAAAAAAAAAAAAAAAGAAACTGTGTATTGGTTGACTGTTAAAATTGCCAAGAATTGTATGTGTATTCGTGCTTTTTTCCATTTTGCTTTCTAAATTCATAACTCATCCTAAATGTAATGCAACACATGCCATCATGTTTCAATAGAATGGTAAGTACAAGATAAAGGAGGAAGACAAGAGTGTATAATAAAGGCCCTTTTGTTTAGGCTGGTGTTCATTTGCTTTGGTAACTAATGAAGCTTACAAGAGTATAATAAAGGCCCTTGTGTTTACTTCCATTGTTGAAGTTGTAGAGGTTCTGTATATACGTCCCCCCATCTCCCCAATTGCCCCCACTACTCTAACAGTGCATGAAAACTGTCCAAGAGGTGGTCTTATCCATTTTTCTTTTGGTACTATGGCAGACAGGGAGCCTTATCTTGATAGTATCCATCTTAATCTATATAGTTACATTTCATATTAGTGTAAACTAGATTGTATAAACATGTACTGATTCATGCAGGACTAATGTAATGGATGTTGCTCATGATCTGTCCACAATGAAGAAGGATCAAATCCAGTACTTGACAAAGATGCTGGAAACGGTAGATATATTCAAACTTAAACTCCAATTAAAAGCTGCTTGGTAGAGATGATATCATCTAGTTTTTAGGGAATTGTCCAACATTTATACACACACAGAATATATATATTGTGTTCTAGAATTCAAGAGTACTAGGGTCTCACATCTGTCTGGTTCATTGAGATCAATTGGAGTTCCACTGGGCCTATCAGCCTACACAAAGAGTAAAACCCCAAATCCTATAAAGGCGAGATTAAATCCCAAGTAATAGGATATGCCCTGTGGAACAGTTACCAAGCACTTTTACTAGTCAAGGGTTTTCACCCTATCATTTATGCATAAAACTGGTATGTAGCTGGGATACGGACTTATGGAAGGAATTCTTACTGGGAAAAAGTGTTCTGGTAAGTTGATAAACAATATGTACTGGGTACTCAAAGCTGTGGGCAGTCTGAAATTAAAAAGGAGCCAGCCAATACAAGGTCGACCCTTTTAAGCTATATTGTTTCAATGATATTAGCCTAAGATGTTAACTTGTTTACACGAGTGTATGCATGCATATCCTCAGATGATGTAGTACTTGGCCACTTAGGTCAAAGATGCTGTTACGTTGGTACCTGTGTTGTATTTCCCCTAACTTTCCGACATTGTTAACTTCTGTGGTTAGACCATCCTTAAAGGTCTGCCAATTAATGCATTTTTAATTGAAGAGCATTGATTCACTGATGTTTTCCCCTTAGCTTGTAGTATGGTAACTTTTCCTAGTTCTACTCGTTTGGCTGTCCAGAAACTTTTTATGGGGTTGATGGTTAATCAAATTTGAACCTCTCTCTCTCTCTCTCTCACACAACTGCGCACACATCTGGTTTCTTGTTGATATGAAATCTTCTCCAGACAAATTCCTTCACTTCCAAAACATGCATGATCTAATTGAATTTATTCTCTCACATTTTAAAAGGAACGTCTATTTAATCGTAACATAATACAAGTGTTTGCTTCCTTTTTTTTATTTTTTATTTTTTATATTTTTTTCCTCCCCAAATATAGGCTGAAGAACAGAATCAGTGTCTTCGGGATCAAGTAGAGCTTTTAAAGAAAGAAAGGCTAGATGTGTCAGGCATGGCAAATGCTGTTGAGCGGGTACACTTTTTATTTCTTCATCGTCTCTTTTTGCCAACCTCTACCCTCAATAACAATCCTGCAGCTGTTTGAATGGTATAAATTTTTTTGCAGTTGAGAAGTGGGAGTGTAATGTATGGAATGTACGACAGCAACAGCCTCCATAATCCGTGATCCATGACAGCTATTAGTGTATTGAGGTAAATTCCTCTGGTGGGTTAAGCCTATTGATTCCATGTGTCTTTGGCTTGAGGATTGAATCTTCATTTGGCTTGTACTCGTCGCGTAATCAGAATCATCAGGTGCTACTTGTAATGCAGGTCTCAAGTGTGTATATAGAAGTGAATGTAGCTCTCAAAGTTTTTGAAATTGGATAATTGTTTTCTCTGTTTTTTCTGCAAAATGAATTGCTGTTAAATATGCCCAATTGTTCTTTATGGTATTGTTATAGTAACTATTTTCACAAGATGGCTTTAAGATTTGGGTGATTGACATACCATCTGACCGTTTTTATTTTTTTATTTGTATAGTTATACTAGTTGTGGTCAATTGTACTCGATCTTGCCTAGTCCTAAAGAAAACATGCCTTTTGGGATGTCTGCAAGCATTCTGGGAACCTTAACCAAACCAAAGCCTTCTGCATCTCAAAGCAATGTTCATAAATAGAGCAAAATATTAAAAAATGAACAAGGAAAAAAATAGGTAATTAGAAACTATTGAATTAAATTCTAATATTTTCTGGAGGTTTTAAATGGTAGAGAGCATATATATGCCACCAGGCTCCCTTTCCCTTCCTACCTCATTAGTAACCAAAAGAAAAATAATAATAATAAACCCTAATATCCTTTCTACATATTAGTAGATAGGCAATGGCAACTCTAATTTTTACTCTGTACTTTCGAATGTGGATTGGTTTTTAAATATACTATTTGCCCATAACTGACTTTGAGCTCAGAAAAAGAGGCCATACATTTGAAAATGAGTATGCCGAAGGAAAACTAGTTTATGTTTTATGTACATCTCAACCAAAAAGACTAAACAGAGTAAACCAATAGTTGACATCAATCATGATTGAGAGTAGGTCACCTTAGTTTTTTTCCCTGTCCTTTAGGATCATCATTTTTTAAATTTCTTAAAAAAATTAAAAATTGGAAGCAAGCATCCGATAAAATTAGAACGATACAAACAAATAATTTACATTAAAGATGCTGGTTGCAAAAGCAAAACTTGTCTGCTAGTACCTAGTTGATTGTCTAGATGAGATTTGATCCATTTGATGATGTACTTCAAGGTGGCTCTTCCTATGATCATCTTCTTGGGTACTCATATTATATGTATAAACTGCTTTAACTGTCATTGTGCACCCTATAGTGAAAATTAGACTCTATATAGTTGAAATCATATCTTCCAAATTAGTTGAGAAAACAAATGCAGCCTCAAGAGCTATGCTCATGTCTGGGTTAATGTACAAGTTTCACATTAGTTCAAATTTATTCTTAAAAATTACATATATATGTATTTCAAATTGACTAAAAGTACCACTTATTTGAATAAATAAATTCACATCCTAATTTGCTTATTCCGGGCCTCTTAATCACTTGCAAGTGCAATATATATTTTCCAATTAGGACGAGTTTTACAAACAAGTTGAGCACTAGGTACATCTATGCACCAACTTGAAGAGGGTGTTTGACGTGAGTTGACCCTACTTCCCCAAATTAACTGTAATTTATCCATCTATTTTTAATTTTCTACTATAAATAGAATTAGAAATTATATTTCGACTTGGCCTAGGAGGAGTGTATTATATATATGGCCTCCGAATACATAGAAAATTCCCACATTTTACTATCCTATATTTCTATTACAAATTTATAAATAAACCCAATCCTAGACATGTATTTATAAAAAAACCCAAGCACTATTTAAACATAGAAACACACCCAAAATCAACCTCAAAGTCAACTTTTTGGGTGTGTTTATAAATGAGTTTTGAGAGTGTGTAATGATGGATTTTGGGTGTGTTTATAAAGTGTTTTGGGTGTTGGGTTTTTTTATAATTTCAACCTCCATTTTAGATGTTTTAGTGAAACTCCCATTTATATCACCCTCGTATATATTCCCGATTATTCAACTTCATATGTCGATCTCTCAAGAGCTTTACCCATCCCAAGACGACCTTCTTTACGAAGAAGAGCTTCTCCGAAACCCCTTTAGCCTGAAGGTATGGTGGCGCTACCTAATCGCTCAATCCGAATTTCCATTCAAGAAGCGTTTTATAATCTACGAGCGAGCACTCAAGGCCCTTCCTGGGAGCTACAAGCTTTGGTCCGCTTACCTTCACGAACGCCTCGAGCTCGTTCGCAATTTACCCATCACTCACTTCCAGTATGAAAACCTCAACAACACTTTTGAAAGAGCCCTGGTTACTATGCACAAAATGCCCAAAATTTGGATTCTGTACTTGCAAACTTTGACGGAGCAGAAGTTGTTCACTCGGACTCGCCGGACCTTCGACAGAGCGCTGTGTGCACTTCCAGTGACGCAGCAAGTGAAAATTAGACTCTATATAGTTGAAATCATATCTTCCAAATTAGTTGAGAAAACAAATGCAGCCTCAAGAGCTATGCTCATGTCTGGGTTAATGTACAAGTTTCACATTAGTTCAAATTTATTCTTAAAAATTACATATATATGTATTTCAAATTGACTAAAAGTACCACTTATTTGAATAAATAAATTCACATCCTAATTTGCTTATTCCGGGCCTCTTAATCACTTGCAAGTGCAATATATATTTTCCAATTAGGACGAGTTTTACAAACAAGTTGAGCACTAGGTACATCTATGCACCAACTTGAAGAGGGTGTTTGACGTGAGTTGACCCTACTTCCCCAAATTAACTGTAATTTATCCATCTATTTTTAATTTTCTACTATAAATAGAATTAGAAATTATATTTCGACTTGGCCTAGGAGGAGTGTATTATATATATGGCCTCCGAATACATAGAAAATTCCCACATTTTACTATCCTATATTTCTATTACAAATTTATAAATAAACCCAATCCTAGACATGTATTTATAAAAAAACCCAAGCACTATTTAAACATAGAAACACACCCAAAATCAACCTCAAAGTCAACTTTTTGGGTGTGTTTATAAATGAGTTTTGAGAGTGTGTAATGATGGATTTTGGGTGTGTTTATAAAGTGTTTTGGGTGTTGGGTTTTTTTATAATTTCAACCTCCATTTTAGATGTTTTAGTGAAACTCCCATTTATATCACCCTCGTATATATTCCCGATTATTCAACTTCATATGTCGATCTCTCAAGAGCTTTACCCATCCCAAGACGACCTTCTTTACGAAGAAGAGCTTCTCCGAAACCCCTTTAGCCTGAAGGTATGGTGGCGCTACCTAATCGCTCAATCCGAATTTCCATTCAAGAAGCGTTTTATAATCTACGAGCGAGCACTCAAGGCCCTTCCTGGGAGCTACAAGCTTTGGTCCGCTTACCTTCACGAACGCCTCGAGCTCGTTCGCAATTTACCCATCACTCACTTCCAGTATGAAAACCTCAACAACACTTTTGAAAGAGCCCTGGTTACTATGCACAAAATGCCCAAAATTTGGATTCTGTACTTGCAAACTTTGACGGAGCAGAAGTTGTTCACTCGGACTCGCCGGACCTTCGACAGAGCGCTGTGTGCACTTCCAGTGACGCAGCACGACGGCATTTGGGACCCGTACCTGGAGTTCGTGAGCCAAAAGGGTATTTCAATTGAGACCTCGCTTCGGCTTTATCGCAGGTATTTGAAATATGACCCTACCCATATTGAAAAATTCATTGAGTTCTTGATAAATTCTAGTCTTTGGCAAGAGGCCGCCGAGAGGCTGGCTTCAGTGTTGAATGATGACCAGTTCTATTCGATAAAGGGGAAAACGAAACATAGGCTGTGGTTGGAATTGTGTGATTTGCTTGCTAAGCACGCTAAGGAGGTGTCAGGCCTCAATGTAGATGCTATTATTAGAGGTGGGATTAGGAAATTTACAGACGAGGTGGGACGGTTGTGGACCTCACTTGCTGACTATTACATTAGGAGGAATTTGCACGAGAAAGCTAGGGATATATTTGAGGAGGGTATGATTACTGTGGTAACGGTAAGAGATTTTAGTGTAATTTTTGATTCGTATGTTGGGTTTGAAGATAGCATGCTTGTCCATAAGATGGAGACTGCGGATTTGAGTGATGAAGAGGAGGAAGAAGAAAATGGGGTAGAAGAGGATGGAAATGAGGAAGGAAGTTGATCTTCGATTGGATGTTAACTTGTCTGTGACTGAGCTTGAGAAGCAAATGCTTAATGGGTTTTGGTTACATGATGATAAGGATGTAGATTTGAGGTTGGCTCGATTGGAGCATCTTATGGATAGAAGTCCCATACTGGCTAGTAGTGTTCTTTTACGTCAAAATCCCCATAATGTAGAGCAGTGGCACCAAAGAGTGAAGCTCTTTGAGGGCAATCCCACAAAGCAGATACTTACTTACACAGAGGCTGTGAGGACAGTTGATCCAATGAAAGCGGTGGGAAAGCCTCATACGTTGTGGGTTGCGTTTGCTAAGTTGTACGAGAATCATGAAGATATTGCGAACGCAAGAGTGATTTTTGATAAAGCAGTTCAGGTGAACTACAAGACAGTGGATAATTTGGCTAGTCTTTGGTGTGAGTGGGCAGAAATGGAATTGAGGCATAAGAATTTCAAAGGAGCACTGGAACTAATGAGGCTGGCCACCACAGAGCCATCCGTTGAGGTGAAATGCAGAGTGGCGGCTGATGGGAACCAACCGGTTCAGACGAAGCTGCACAAGTCCTTGAGAATGTGGACTTTTTACGTGGATTTAGAGGAGAGCCTTGGTAAATTGGAGTCCACCCGGGCTGTTTATGAGAGGATAATGGATTTGAAGATAGCCACACCACAAATCATAATCAATTATGCATTGCTTCTGGAGAAGCATAAATACTTTGAAGATGCATTCAAGGTGTATGAAAAAGGTACCAAAATATTTAAGTACCCACATGTCAAAGACATATGGGTTACATATCTCTCTAAATTTGTAAAGAGATATGGGAAGAAAGAACTGGAACGTGCAAGACAGCTATTTGAGGATGCTGTTCAAGCAGCGCCTGCTGATGCAAAGAAACCTTTGTATCTTCAATTTGCAAATCTGGAGGAGGATTATGGTCTAGCAAAGCGTGCTATGAAGATCTATGATGAAGCAACTAAGGCTGTTCCAAACCATGAGAGATTGAGTATGTATGAAATCTACATTGCCCGTGCTGCGGAGATATTTGGCATCCCCAAAACAAGGGAAATATATGAGCAAGCAATAAAATCCGGTCTTCCAGACAAAGATGTGAAGACAATGTGTTTGAAGTATGCTGAGCTTGAGAAGAGCTTGGGATAAATTGATTGTGCTCGGGGAGTATATGTATTTGCATCACAGTTTTTGGATCCACGATCTGATATAGATTCCTGGAACAAATGGCATGAGTTTGAGGTGCAACATGGAAATGAAGATACCTTCCAAGAGATGCTTCGAATTAAGCGAAGTGTTTCTGCAAGCTATAGCCAGACACACTTTATTCTACCCGAGTATATGATGCAAAAGGATCAGAGGTTGAACATTGACGAGGCAAAACACAAGTTGAAACAGGCTGGAGTCCCTGAAGATGAAATGGCTGCGTTAGAGAGGCAGTTAGCACCTGTGGCTAAAGACACTACCACCAAAGATGGTAACAGAAAAGTGGGCTTTGTGAGTGCTGGAGTAGAATCACAGATGGACGAAGAGATCAAAGTTACTGCAATTCATGAAGAAATTGAGCTACTGGAAGAAAGTGATTCAGAAGATGATGAAATGGTTGAAACTGCACTAAAGGAGGTCCCATCTGCTGTTTTTGGAGAGTTGGCTAACAAGAGAAAGGAGGCTGAAAAAGATGAGGGTGGAGATGTTGCTGCTGCGACCAAGGACGGTGACAGCCACCTTGGCGCCCTTGAGAGAATAAAGAGGCTAAAACGAGGCGGTTGATTTAAGAACATTTTGACGCATATGTCACTAACTCCAAGTTGCATAATATTTATATTAAAAGTGTTTAAAAAAAAAATTTCATTTCAACGATTTGCACACAATTTCTACCAAAGATATCTTAGAAAATCTTAGATAAAAAGTCCTGCTTTCTGTAAGAAAATCTTAGAAACTTCAGAAGCACTCCTAGCTATAAGCAGCTGGTACAATGTTACTACAAAGTGTGAATGATACAACACTATTGTAAGGTAAATATGAATGAGTTACTAAATTTTTTGGTTTTGATAGCAAATTAGCAATGAATTTCTATGTCGTAAGGCATTTTACTATGTCCATAACTATGAACAATTATCCAGGTCTACAGTGAAGGTTAGATGTGTAGAACTTTTAAAGAAAGAAAGGCTAGATGTGTCAGGCGTTTTACAATGTCCATAACAATCTTGCAGCGTTTAAATGGTATAAAATCTTTTGCAGTTGAGGAGTGTGAGTGTAAGGTATGGAATGTATAACAGCAATGGCCTCCATAATCCATGATCCATGACAGTGGTTAGTATATTGAGGTAAATTCCTCTGGTGGGTTAAGCCTATTGATTCCATGTGTTTTTGGCTTGAGGATTGAATCTTCATTTGGCTTGTACTCGTCGCGTAATCAGAATCCTCAGGTGCTACTTGTAATATAGGTCTCAAGTATGTGTATAGAAGCTATTGTAGCTCTCAAGGTTTTTGAAATTGGATCAATATTTTCTGTTCTTTTTCTGCAAAATGAATTGCTGTTAAATATGCCCTATTGTTTTTATGTCATTGTTAGTAATTATTTTGAAATATCTGCATAAGAGTGTTCAGGACATATTTACAAGACCAAGATGAAGCTCCTGTCAAACTGAACTCAAAAGTCTTGGCTACCTTGTCTGCTAAGCGAGAAACAAGTCTATCTGCATCCCTCACTAACTCATCTCTAACCACTGCGTTCCGGATCATCGGTCTACTGTGCCAGCTCATGACACACAACTTTCATTCCTTGAACTGACTGGAACACAGGCATATTTCCTCAGAGCATGTTCTTCAATGGAAAGAAATTACAAAGTAGAAAGAAAGATGCAAACACTGAACACCCCACAAACAGATCAAGTGAAAGTTGGCAACGATGAAATGTGCCCACAAGCAACCAAATTAAGATAGAACAACGTTGCCAACGGGGTCTAGCCCAGTGAAAAAGGGCTTTGACTTACAGATCAGAGGTTGTGCGTGTGTGTGTGTGTGAAATCTTCATCTTTGTAGTTTAGACTATTGCTTGTACTTTAAAAAAAAAATGAAAACAAGATTGAACAACATTGACCACAGCATACGCCCCTTTGATTATAAGAAATAAATTGTTACCACATCCAAAAATAACAACTAAACAAGCTAAGTTCAACTAAAATAAGATGGCTTTAAGCTTTGGATGAATGACATACCATCCTACAATGTTTTTTTTGTTTGAGAGCTAATAATGGTGTGCAATTTTACTCAATCTTACCTGGTCCTAAGGCAAATATGCCTGTTGGGCTGTCTGCAAGCACTCTCTAAACCTTATTCAAGCCCAAGCCTTGTGCATCTCTAAGCAATGTGCACAAATAAAGCAAAATATATAAGATGAACAAGGAAAAAAAGGGGAAAAAGGGGTCATTTGGAAACTATTTGATTAAATTCTAATATTTAATGGGGGTTTAGTTTAAATGGTGGAAAGCATATATAACACCAGGCTCCCTTTCCCTTCCTATCTCCTTAGTAACCAAAAGTACAAAAAGAAAAAAGGGAAAGAAAAAAAAAACCTATATCCTATACCTATTAGAACCCTAGAGGCCGAACCCAGGATCTTAATTGCAGGAGTAATTGATCTTAATCGTTTGAGTCCCTTGTAGAGAGCTAAATATTTTAGAAGCTCTACTTTTTTTTTTTCTTACTCAAAAAAAGAAAAAAGAAAAAGAAAAAGAACAATTCCTCTATGGCCTGGAAAGCCTAGTACGCCACCTAATGATCAAGAATGCCTAGTTAAAAACCTGCAAGAGGTAAGTCTTTAACTAGGTATTGCCTTACCTCTTGCAGGTTTGCCATCAGAACAACTTTTGAAGTGGATTGATTTTTTAATCTAGTATGTGCCCATAACTGACTTTGAGCTCAGAAAAAGAGGCCAAGTTCATGCAATATTCGTCTCAAACATTTAAAAATGAGTATGCCAAAGGAAAACCAGTTTATGTTTTCTGTACACGCATTCACCATTCCCCCAGCTAAAAAGACTAAACAACTATAAATCAATAGTTGGCATCAATCATGATTGAGAGTAGGTCACCTTTGTTTTCCCCCCTGTCCTTTACGATCATTATTTTGAATTTTTGTTTTTATAAAAAATTGAAGCATCTTTAAACATCCGATAAAATTAGAACGAAAAAAATAAAATAAGTCACTTTAAAGATGTTGGTAGCAGAACAAAAATTGTCTGCTAGTACCTCACTGTCGCTTGGTTGATTGTCTAAAGCTAAGTTTGGATGAGTTTCGATCCATTTTATGATGTACTTCAAGGTGGCTCTTCCTATGATCATCTTCTTAGGTACTGCATAAACTGTCTGCTAAAATATCTCACATTGAATAAATGACTACGCAATGTCAAATATTTGCATTCTAGAATAAACTTAATGACCCTATTCATTTAATTTCTCTGAAGTAGATTAGGAGGTTTCGTTCTCTCCTTGTCTCCATCCTATTCGTCGGATTCGGAATCACCTGTATTCAATGAATGCTCATTTCAACAATTCCCACTTTCCTCACTCCAAAATCTCTGTCTTCTTTTCTTAATCTCTTCCCCTAAATTCAAACTCACCAAAAACCTAGCCTTCCAAAGTTGAACATTTCGCGGTCTTGTATTCATTTTTTTTTCCACTTCAGCGCTCTAGAGAGAAGGACAGAGAGCAAAAACAAATATTCATCAAGTCAAGTCACAACTCAACCAAGAATTTGAAGAGAGTGGAAAACGAAAAGCAAGAGGGTTCCCTTTCCTAGCTAGAATTTTCCAACATGCATGTATTTTCAATTTTGGAACAACAAATTTTCAGACGTCATTAGGAAACTAGACTACAACCGTATCCATAAAAACGGACGTATCATTTTCCCAGTTCCATCATCCACGACATCAGAAGCGACACGACGGACACACGTCCACTGGTTACTTATTCAAAGTCAACATTTTCGCAAAGTTTTGAACGTATTGAAAGTCAGAGATATTTATGACGTGAGATTTTTGAACTTGTGGGAAAGTCAATAGAGGCTTATGGTTAGTTGTCAAATACATGTTATTGTAATGTACTTATGATGCGATGAGATAGGGAGATGGTGGACAGAGATGTTTCAAGTAATTCACCAACTCACACAATCAAGGTGGCAAGGCAACGTGTTCATTTCTCATTAATTTCTTGACTACTCTACTCTGAAAAATTCTTGCATATGAGGTGAGGTGTGCATGCAACACCTCTCTCCCATTCATCCTTTTATGTACTTGTCACAAGATTAATTATCACGAAAAAAATATTTGTATGATTCTATAAAGTTCAAGATCTTCGAGATCTTTTTAATTAATATTTGTATGATTCCATAAAGTTCAAGATCTTTTAAATTAATTAGATAATTTCGGAGAATTTAAATGTAAGGATAATACTTTGAATAGTTAGTATACGCCAGTTGTATGTAAGAATTTCATCATACTATAGTTTGAAAAATAAACTAATTAACCAAATTCTTTGGTGTGCCAAGTTATTAAAAGTTGTCTTCTTTTGACCTATTGACATGCATGACTCTGTTGTGTTGTGGTTTGAAGTGAAGGGACAAAAGTTAATAAACTGGTTGGGAGGAAACTGGTTATTGATGAATTTGCATTTTTGTTCTTGCTGCCAGATTTTCAAGATGTGTTGTTCATTTCCTCTCGACCTCTTCAGATGAAGAAAGGTAGAGTCTAAAATAGCACAGCAATGCATGGTAAATGACAGGTGGGTTATAGGTGAGTGCATGGATGACAGAGAATTTAAAGCTCTTGTTTTAATACACAGCACATTTAATTTTATCCATGGCGGGCATGCCGTGTGTGTTTGCGTGGCTTGAGAACCGCTTCCAGATCATGGTTGTCAAAACACGTAGCATACATACTCTAGATACATAATAAGCGGTTCTTTTCATCCTCAACAACCAAACCAAAAAGAAAAACAACTTGAATTTCTTTGCATCTTCAACGGCCAAAGCATAACATATAATCTCTACAATGCACAAACAAAAACCGTAATTCAAAGGGATTCTCGAAGCTACAAACAAGAATAGGCTTAGATGAGAAGAAGAATAAGAAAGATTTATTATAGAAAAAATCTAAACTTGGAGTGGAAGGTAGGAGTGGGCACAATTTTGGGTCAACTTGACCGAATCATTCAACCCGATTATAATGGATTGGGTAAACCATTCAACCCGAACAATTTGGTACACAAATTTAGTATCCCTAGTATTATTGGTCCAAGGCGAAGTGGTTGGGGAAGATGAAGGAGAATTGGCTGAAAAGATCATTGGTTATTCAACAATTGATGTTGGCACTAAAACATGCGGAACCGGCCGAGTGACACAAAATTTTCAAGGCGTGGTAACCGAAGTTTGTCCTATTATTTGATCAAATTGGAAACATTATGTTGATAAAGAAAGTAGGGAGTTTCACTAAAACACTCAAAATGGGGGCTGAAATTATAAAAAAAACTTAACACCCAAAACACTTTATAAACACACCTAAAACCCATCATTACACACACTCAAAACCCGTTTATAAACACACCCAAAAAATATACAATTGTTGATTTTGGGGTTGATTTTGGGTGTGTTTCTATGTTTAAATAGTGTTTGAATTTTTTTATAAATACATGTCTAGGATTGGGTTTATTTATAAATTTGTAAAGAAAGTTCGCAATATGATATTGATGTGATCATAGAGGGTGAGACAGCGTACATATAGTTTTATGAAGGGAGAAGAAAATCGTGTTGGGAAGAATGAAAAGAGAGAAAATCCAGCAAACTAGGAAAGTCAATGTTTCTAGTGAACAATAATGAAGAATTTTGGAATGGTAGGATAAGTGATCCATAGAATGTAAGATATCCAACGGAAAAGAGCTTATGTTGTGTTACTAGCTCAAGTGGGTATTTCTTCTCCATTTATTGTAGAATATTTGTTTAAACTTTAAATATCATCCTCTAGGCTCTAGATGCCTTTGATATTTCTAGCAATCGGGGCTGATTTTTCTCAAACGTGGGATAATGATGCTGCACCATAATTAAGTATATTTTTATCTTATATGTATGATATTAAACCATCTTATTCAAACTATAATTATCGGTTTCGTTTGGTTTTGATCAAGAAAAAATTTAACAGTTTAAAAAACGACACTTCTCTTAGTTCACCCCATGTTCTAAGTTCACCCCAACTTTTAATTTAAATTTTTACAATTTCTAAGAAAGTCCCACTATCTTCCCAAACTACCCTTAAATACACCCCAAGCTGATAAAAAAAAAGAAAAAAAAAAGAAATTTTCTATTTAAACCCTACAAGCTACCCTTAGAAGAGGAAGTACATTATGCCCATGAGAAATAGTAAGTAACTAAATTAGTTTTTTTGTAAACACACATGGGATTAAGAGGTTGCAAAGGGAAGTTTCATATTTCATGAACTATGAAACATGCAATGGTTTAAGTAGCCGCTAAGTTTGATCAAGTCTCCTGACCAAATGGGTCAAATTGTTAAACGAATTTGACAGACACTTGATTTGTTGACAATGTTAATTTATAGATTGGAATTTTTTGTGTGCATAATATGTGATTCTTATTTGATTTCTACCTCCGAATGCCATCTAGAATTTTCAAACATTGAAACACTATGTACTGAAGCTTTAGGCACTTTGGGTTGATTCATTGTTTCACTTCCTCTAGCTCCATTGTACCTAAAAACCGGATATATATACCATAGGACATAAACATGGAAGAAGGTGTAACTTGATAAAACTTTATAAAAGTTTACAAAACCCAATAGGTCGGATGAAAATGTTAAGTATTAAGTTAGATGATCTTTTTTTGTCTTTTTACACAATAATAAAACTTGCAACTTAATGATTTAAGTATTGGGGTGAACAAAGAGAAGTGGGGGGTGTAAATAGAAAATCTCAAAAACAAAACGAATTATAAATGTTTTGGTTTTGAACTTTTCCAAACCGGCCTAAACGGAACCCGACTGCCTACTTGTATATTTATTTATTTTTATTTTATTATACATGGGCCATGTTTGGTACTCACCGAACTAAATTGAGTTAAATAATACTTGAAACCCATGTTTGATAAGGGAGGGAATTATCTTAAATGAGATTATATAATCCAATAATTAAAAAAAGCTCGTACTCGCACATCTAATATAGTGAGCCCGAAATTGGGTTTGCAAAATAGCACGCTCGCTATTTTGAACACGTGAGTCCGGCTAGATTTCCTTATAGCTTGAATCAAAACCACCACAGATCCAATCGACGGAACCCAGCGCCCAGCGCTCCACCTTGGATTTCTTTTCAGAACCATATCTCTTCGCACCCTAGCTACCAGCAGAACTTAGAACCATCTCTCTTTGCCATTTGAGTCCAATTTGTAACAGTTCCAAAGAAAAAAAAAAAAAAAAGGCAGAAAATAATGAAACCAGAAACAGAGAGAAGAAAGAAGAAAAAATCTTGGTCGGTGTACTTATGATACTGCTCCTATTTGGGTAGTTCCTTACTTGCTGATGACATTTTAGGGGTGTCTAGAAACCGCTCGATCTGTGTTGAATCGGCTTAGTTTGTTTTCCTAGTGTTAACCCCATTTTCCACTGAAAAAATAAATAAATAAATATAAGAAGAAAACCAGAACAGAAAGAAAAAGATAAAGAAGAGGAGAACAAATAAAAGAGAGAGAGAAAGAAGTAAACAACAGAGAGAAAAATAAGGAAAATAAGAATAAAGTACTAGAAAAAAAAAAAACAGAGACAGAGAGAGAAAGAGATCTAGCAGGGCTGATAGGGGTGGGGTGGGGCTATTTTTTCGTTCACACGAGTTGGCTTGTATAAGTATTTATTTATTAGTTTGACACATCACTAAAAATAGGTCTTCATTATTTTTATAATCCAGTTTCTTAGTCCAACGCAGCACCAAACATAGGTCAATACTTAGTCCAGCTTAATCGAATCTGAGATAATCGAAGACAGTCCTAAGATGTAGTCATGTCCATAATAGTCTGCCGTACCAAACAACCCCGTGAAGTCCTCTAATTGGATAATATTTACATATGGATATTGAATTTGAAGTTATTAATTTTTTTTCAGATAAAGACGATAGATTGCATTTATAATGAAGACACAAAGGCCAGCTATAAGAGCCAGTACAAATACAGATAACCACTTAAGGTTATTACAAATATGGAAGCTCAATAACCACAAAGGGTTAATTCAAATACGGAGGACTCCACCGGAAACATCATGCAGGCAAGTGTACCTCCACAAAGCGCGATAAAGGGCCAAAGAAATTCCGACATGAAAGTCCAAGCCTGCAAGAGTCGGGCATAGACCACAACGCACAAAACTACAACTACAAACTACAATCTTTAAACTCTCACAAGTAAAAAATTATAAGTAAAGACTACGAACAGGCAACAAACTCAAAAAGAGTTGATGCACTTATTACAGATAAAAACTTAAAAAACACGAAGTAAATCAAGAGCTGGAACCCAAGATCTGCAAAACAACCCAACAAAATCAACAAAGGCAACCATGTCATCCCCAAGAAATTCAAAAGCTCGAACCCTAAATCTGCAAAATAAATAAATAAATAATAAAGAGAGAGAGAGAGAGAGAGAGAGAGAGAGAGAGAGAGAGAGAGAGAGAGAGGGGGGGGAAGGTGAGGGGAGGAGGTTGGTAAGGAGATGAGAGGATAAGAGAGGGAAAAGCAGGGGAGGGGATGGTGATTTGTGTGTCAAAGCAGAGAGGAGATGGGAGGAGGAGGATCAATGACCTCCTCCCCCCTCAAGGTCTATGCGGCTAGAGAGATTTTTTTTTTTTTTTTTTCAGGAGGGGACAAGGTTTCACATTGATTAGTTATTAAATGGTAGCTATATTAGTTATTGAACTTTGAAATTTTATGAAATTTTCAATTTAGGATGGTTTGACACACTAGAAAATGAAAAAGAAACAGGTAGCAAGTTGCGAATTTTTTTTTAGGTACTAATTGGGGTAACACAATGTTGAAAAAATGTACAAGGAAAAAAATTGCGTATAGGCCAAAACCAACTGAGCCAAACCAAATCAAATGGTTTGGTTTGGTTCAGTTTGATTTATTCTATGATTTTTGTCAAAATCGACTCGAACCAAACTGTTATATTGTATTTGATTCGATCACAATTTTGAGGTGAAACTTATCCAATCCAAATTTCGCCTACTCATAATTTGACTACTTCTATCTAAAATAATGTGTTTGTCTCTATATTTAATTACCACTAAATGACTAATAAAGTACCTATTAGGATTTTATTTATTTATTTATTTATATTTATTTTTTTGGCACGGTATTTCCAACAAAAGCTCGGTTGTAAATGTAAGCTTTCTTCATGCTTTGTTTTGGTACATTCATTCGGAAGTTTCTTATATGATCCACCATGTAGGAGATGATGATACGCAAAACTTTTCCCTTATTTTATGTAGATCGTGTTTGCCGTGCCATTCCCTGGCTCCTGGCTGCTAACTGCTAGCCTTACTGGTAATAGTGGTGGAGCAAAGTTCTTGAGTTGTTTACAATTTGATTAATACTGTTGTTTACGCAACTATACAGCTGTCTAAATCTAGTGAGACATTTTAATGATTGATGGTTTCTGTCTTCATCTAATTGAGATATTTGCTCCAAGTCAAAAAATTGTGTTTGGGAAAATAAAATCATGTATAATAGATATGGAGAAAAACTTATCATATATTTCATGCAATTTTTATTATTATTATCATATCATGTTATGAGAGAAAAAGAAAAAAAGGTGTGAAACATGTTACATGAAAGTTTTATTTGATAGCTATTTCATATTTCATCGCAGACTTTAAGAGTGCCGTAAACAATAGGGCATTTCTGCGCCATCTCTCTCTATTTTCTCTCTCTCTTGTTAGGATGATTCTTATTATAAAAGCAAGCATCACACCTACTATTATTTCAAACAAAAAAAGTAAACAAATATGCTGGGCGTTTGGAACGTGGTTGGAAATCACATAAAGACATCACGTTTGAACTCAGACAAAACCAAAATTCAGTTTCATTCATTGAATTGCATCTTCATTCTGCCTTGCGGCTCTTTACATTTATTTAAGAAAGAAGAAAAATATTTTAAAATTAGTTAAATACAATTAGTTCATCCTTCCTACCTGCTTAGATACAATTATCACATTCGGTGAGGAGTTTTCCTCTTCATGATCTCTTGCCAAAAAAGAACAAAAAAGGAGAAAACATGACATGGCTTGCATTTCATGTTTTGGTATGAAGCCTCTGTTCTCTGTACACTTTGGCTTCCTCTGTTGCAGCAGCATGTGTTCCTATCTTCAACTTTCTTAATACTTTTTCGGTATCATCTTTTCTCTTGGCCAAAAAGAAAAGGGACTTTGGGTAGCTTTCCTCATGCTAAAGGTTCGTGTCTGGCTCACATCAATATTTCTTCATTTCTTTAAGAAACTAGAAAGAAACCAATTCTCTAGCAAATTGCAATGGAAAAGGAAGTGTCTGGAGTGTTATGGGCTTATGTTTTAGGTGACAATCTGATGGGCAGACCATTTTGGGGAAGAGCAAAAGGGCCATACTGGATGCCATTTTGTGCACCAACCATAGACCACCTGCAGAATGCAACAAACAAGGCCATGTCAGCTCCAACGGATCATAAAATCATTGACATTCTATTTTAAGAAAGTATGGCCTTTTTATTACTGTGCTCTCTGTCTCTGATGCTCTGCCAGAGCCCACCCCCTCAAAACTCAAAAGGTTCAACAACTCAAGGGGAATCAAGTACCTACCTGTACTTTGTTGTCAGATGGTGTAAAAGGACCAAAATCTCCAGCTTGGCTAATTCATTCCCAGGACATGAGTGGGTCCCGCTGCCAAATGGCATGTATGTGTTGGGCTTTGGAGCAACCTGTCACACAACATGTTTAATTGATGAGTATCCACCGCATCCAATTCCAATTCCAATGAATAATGTGATCATGATGATGCTGTGGTGGTTCAGTTTTAGGAGAGACTTTCATGCAAGGGAAAATCACTTTAGTTATTTCTGAATAATAGCACAATAACACGTGGGATAACTTTTTCACGGGTCTTTGTATTATTGGCCGGAGATAGCAAAACAGTACTATTCTCGTTACAAGAAAGTTTTTCTGCAGTTTTAGAGGAACAGAACACAGATATATGAAATTATATGCACATAGTATCAAGCTATATTCACCTCAAATCTTGAGGGATCAAACGTTTCAGGTTCAGGAAAGATTTCTGGGCTGTGGTGAATGTTTCTGAAAAGTGGTAAAACTTTCCACCCTTTTGGTATAAGATAACCTGAAAAATAATTTTCAATTTTAATTAGGCTAGAACAGATTTTAACTTTCAAGTAAAAACTACATCATTGACTTCAATTTTTTTAACTGACCTTCATATTCAACATCTTCCACGGCTTCCCTGAAAGTAAAAGATAAGATTGAAGCAACTCTAAGTGTCTCCTGAATAACCCTTGAAGTCATTGGCATCTTCTTGGTATCTGCCCAACTCAGAGCCTTCTGGTTCCCTTCATCATCACCCTCCTCTTCTTCTTTTGTCCTCATTATAGCCTCTTGCTCTTCCTGTAAAATCACAGCCAGTAGGAATAAGAACCCACCAAGAACAAAAAAACAAAAAAATGACACAACATAATTGAATTGAATTAGTAAGCTTACAGTGACAGCTTGAAGAACACTTGGGTTTTCGCCAAGGTACTTGACAATCCAAGTCAAAACGCTGGCCGTTGTGTCACGAGCAGCGAAAATGACACCGATGACGTTGTCAGCAATCTGTTGGTCTGTGAGGCCTTCTTTGTCACCCATAAATGATCCAAGAAGGTCCTTATGGTCCTCCACCTGCTTCCTCTGCCTCCTTGTGGAGATAATTTTAGCTAAGAT
>NW_007362544.1:34724-46239 GCF_000346735.1 Prunus mume
TCTTTCCCCATTTCTCTTTTACATATTTTACTCTCTTGCAATTTCATTTCTACACTCACTCTACTTTACACCAAGCCCACGTACGAATAATCTCTCTAATCTACTATGTATTTACTCAACTATCTTGCGATCTTTGTATGAAATTGCACAATAACTAAATATGATGTAGAATAGTTAACCAAATATCTTGTGATTATTGTTTTGAAGAGACAAGTGCAACTCATTATTGTACTGTGACATATGTGCTTTTCGGCCGAATAACGACATTTGTTAGGTCAAAACAATGATTAATTTGAGGGTAATTTTGGAATTTTTGTAGTATGTTTCCAATTAGGATTACTAGAGTTTCTAGAGCTCGAGGTAGTACTAATATCAATATTAGCTAAGGGACTAGTTGTTATACCTATTTTGTTATCAATAAAACTTTTTAATGGATATTCTAGGTTTTCTTGTGTGTTAGGCTATCATGTGATTGCAAATTACTATCACTGTCAAATCTCATGCAGAACTCCATCTTGAACATTGATTGGTTCCTTGACTATCCCAAGTTATTGTGTTATTGGATGGGGAGAGTAAAACAGTGATATCCCCTTTACAAGTAAGTTTTTCTGCTTTCGACAAGACCTGAAGAAGCAGTCATCCCCTTCCACATTGCAAAAGAGCTTATTGCGTAGTTGAAGAAGTCTGTTTTGTGATTGCGATGCATAACATGATCTAAGGACACCCAAACACACGCCGCATGTACAAGCATGCTTGTATGGCAAGCAACCAAAGGTTCTACCCTTCACCAAAGTGGACCTCCTTCATCCCAACTTTGGACCCACATGTTCATGGGCATGTACCGTCCCCACTAAGGGCGAAGCCAAGCTCGAGTGGGCTCCAGCCCAGTGCAATGTTTTTAAGAGCATAAATTTAGTTCTAAATTTGAAAAAGTTCATCTTATTCCCATTCCCAAAAAATATATATATATACATTTTACCCTAGTAGCTCTTTAAATAAATAACATATGTTAAATTCAGAAATACGGGCCAGCGGCCCACTACTAACAACACCAATTTTGTCCTCAACTTAACTACCTACAAAGCCCAATAGGTGTGGAGTTTTATCACAAAAGGCCTCGGTATTATTAGTAGTAGAACCATTCATTATATTGTGTATTTTATTTAGTCAAGTTTCCAATGTGGAACTCATATTCTTCAACAACATAACCCTATGAAAGTTCTTGACTCCCCCTTTGGCACCACACCATATCTTCAGAGAGATTCTGGTAAAATTATGAGAGACTGATTTGTGGGAATTTTCTGTATATTCATCTCCTTGTAGGAGGCCATATTTATAATACAACGAAGCCTTCGAAGCAAAGTAAAGTAATAAATTCCTAATTCTATTTATAGTAGGAAATCAGGAATAAAGGGAAATAAATTTCAATTAATATAAGAATCATTGGTGTGCAAGGGAAGTCAACGGGTCTACAAGTCACGCCAACACTCCTCATCAAGTTGCTGCATAGCTATCGCCGATGGCCAACTTGTCCAAATGGAAATTCAAATTATGTGGCCTCGAGCTTCTGCTTGATAAAATGTCGATACACTTCAACATGTTTAGTGTGATCATGTTAAACTGGATTATGTGCAATGGATATTGCAGTTTTGTTGTCACGAAACAGATTCATCACATATGTAAGTGCATATCCAAGCTCAGTAGGGAATTTTTTTAACCATAGGAGTTGGCAAATTCCTTTTATCATACTTCTGAACTCAGCTTTTGCACTAGATAAGGCAATCACCTTATGTTTCTTGCTTCTTCAAGTAACCAAACTAACCCCCACAAATGTGAAGTAACCTGATGTAGGTAAAGGCACGACAAAGTTTGGGGTCAGAAGAGGGGGCCATGTGTCTTCAACATACAAGCCAGGCTACTCCTAATTCTCAACCCAACTCAACTAATGTGCCTAACTTATCCAATGCACCGAACTCATCCAATGCAACTAACTCAAGTTTTCAACCTCACCAAGCTTCTCAATGCACCTAACTTATTGTTTTGGTTTGACAAGGAACTTGTTTTGATTAAGCGAAACTTTGAACCTATGTTAATATGTGGAACTTTGAACCTATGTTGGTGGAACTTTTGATATCTGGTTTGTATTAGGTCTAGACATCATAGGAATGTTAATCATTTTGGAACTTGTTGTTTTGATTAGGTGGAAGTTTGAACCTATAATGTGTATTTTGAATAAGAGGAAAGTTTGGATGTTGTGTCTTTTGATAGGTGGAAAGTTTATTTAGGTTGTTCATTTTGTATTTCCATGGATATTATAATGGATATGGTTAATTGGTAATGTATTTCCATGGTCTTGCTTATGATAGAGGCTTGATTTCTAATTGAAAATGTTTGCATACCTTCTCAGACTATCAATGAAGTATATCAATTGCTTCCTTTTTGCCAGTTACAAACACATTTGTCAAACACAAAAAGTTTTACATTCCAATTGAAAGTTTTACATTTCAAACATAGCTATTAAAAACTCATCTTCCAAAGTTCTACATTTCCACTCCCCTTCCTTTCTACACCACATTACAGGGGCAATTGCAAATACACATTACTGCCTTCGTGTTTGGCACACATCAACCACAATACAATCACAAACAGTAAAATACACAGCCCAAACTAGGTCTTTCCCACCTTCGATTTTTCCTTTGCATAACCAGGTCTTTCCCGCCTTCGATTTTTCCTTTGCATACTTTTTTTCATCTTCCAACCTGTTTATTTTCCTTAGCAGCCCAGGTATGATTTGCTTTAATCTCTCACACATTTCAAGGTCACCCTATTTCCATAATGTACATCTATTTTGCACAATTTTCATAGCCAATTCAAACAAATTTTAGGGTATAATTTCCCTAATCAAAGCAAACAAATCAAAACCCTAAATTTTGATTTGCAAACTTATGCTCCCATGGACATAAAACCTCCTCCTTGGATGTGAAGCAGTCCAAGATGTCTGCACTTTTGCAGTCTTCCTATAGTAGCAGACCATTGAAGCCAACATCCTTGCATTGCTCTCCTCAACGTGTGCATTCCACCTCTGCAAACCATGCCGTCCCTCAGGTAAGTTCCTCCTCATTTTCACTGATTAGGTTTTCAAAATACAGTATATCCCTTTTATTCAAGGGTTTAGGGTTCGACAATCGCGAGCATCTAGATTTGGTGGAGTTGAATGCGAAATGACTAAAGAATCCTCATAAAGCAAGCACGTGACAGAAGTTGACGAAAAACTGAATGGAAAGTGTCAAATTTTGTTGTCAGGGATACATTGGCGAAATAAAAAAAATTAATATTCTTAATTTTCTAAAAACAAAGGATAGAGGGTCGATTGAAAGTTAGGGACAAGTTCAGGGGGCATTTCACTAGTTTACCCTAAAATTAATCTCATGTGAATAGTAATTGCTCTTGGGTTGCCATGGCAATGGGTGTCAAAGTGAAAAAAATATTTCTAGGGCCACAATATTCACGTGAATAGTAACCCGGCTTTACTTACCTTTATCTTTTACCATGACAAATAGGTGAAAAACTCTTATAAATTGTAGCGGTGTAAATAATGAATAGTGAAGAACATCATACTACTATAGTTTATTCAGGATGGCTACTTCTCATGTTAATATTTTAATTTTGTACATTGATTCTTGTATGAGACTTACATCACTTCCATTGGAGCAAAGAATGGCATAGGGCGGCCGTCCGAAATCACTCACATCCACACAACTGATAACCAATTTAAAACTGAATGCCAGGTTTCTGTTTCTTGGTGAATCGAAGTCAAATGCCAAGTTGGGAGAATCGGGAACCTGCATGCATATATAAACAAATCATAAGAAAGAGTTAGTTGGTTAATATCAATCAGCCTTTTGACATCATCCCAAGGCAAGAGGGGCTTTTAATGCCCCAAAATTGAGTTCTGATCTATCTATCCGTTTGTGATATCAGTCAAGAACATTAAAACATGGACCTGCATGCGTAACGGTCAGTTAGTTGCACATAAATGATATGTGACACTGCAAATTAAAGTCTTAGACGATAGGGGAAGACCACTGGCCAGGTGTCCGTTGTATCCATCCATGATCCATACAGTAGCACAAATGTCCACAAACATGTGATGCCAACTTTGGACATTAATGAAGGGAAAAGTAGAAGAATGACCACGATATCCACTCCATGCATCCAAAAAGTTTGCAATGTTGAAACACACAGAGAGGGGAGAAAACTCATGCCTGCATATCTGCTTCATGCATCCACGTGTCCCGAGCAAACTCATGCCACATTTACTACTTTTTGTTTTTATATATTTTGCTTTTTTGTTATTACATTGGTGAGATCCAGATTCATTTGCGGCATTACTTTAGGCCTCTTTGGTGACATTTTACCTTTTGGTATTTAGTTTTTCTTTTTAGAGATTAATACAGAGAAGAAAGGGAGGGATGGAAAATGATGCATGAAGGGTGAATGGAGGAGGAAGAGATGAATTACATGAAATGAAAATTGAAAATTAAAAGACGTATCGAATTTTAGTTGTTTTTCATGTTCAAGTTTTTGTTTTATTCATTATTCTTCATCTTTTACTCATCTCTCTCACCACCTCTTAGATCTCTTTTTGTCTCCATTTATTTTCTCTGTATCTCTACTAAAAACATAAAAACTAAAACTCAATCATGAAAAGGGTACCAAACAGATACTCAATAGAAAATAGAGCAATTTACTTATGAGTATCTCGTATTATTTGTTACATCTCAACCGATCATCTTATGCATCTCAATTCATTTCTATTAAAGAGATTATATAGAAGATGATCAATTGAGATGGTACAAAATAGTTTTATTATTTTCTTCTCAATACAAAAACAAATCCTTTTTCATTTTCACCCAGAAGGGACATTTAAAAGAATTAGGGCTTTGGTTTTGTTCTAAAACGTCAAGTAGACTATTGTAGTTAAAAAAATAAAAATTAGTTTGACTATGAAAATGCATTTCTGCCACTCGAAAATAATTCATCAGTTAGATAATTATACGATTAAATAATAAATAAACCTAAGGCTAATTTTATAAGAAGCATTTCTACTCATAAACACTCTTTGCTAGAAACAACAGGCTGGTACATAGCACAAAAGTTTTTACCTAATCCAAGGCAAAACAATATAGAAAGCGAAAAAGTAAGCTAGACTTATTAATCAAGAGACAATGAGATGAGATCATGATAGTGACCTTCTAAGGAAGATGAATCAAACCTAGGCAGCTGTAAACTAAATATTGTGGTTATATCAGATGAAAAGAAAAAAAGATCATATCTTGTGTTCGTTCTATTTATTTAACTCTCATATTTTTTTTTTATGGTAAAGCATAGATTCCATAATTTCTTGGCATCATATATAGTTTTAATTTTCTGACCTAGTCATGGAGTAGCACTATACTTAACCTATTTGATAAAATCCATACCTGTGGTATACCACATCATCACTTTTCAAATCTTAAAGTTTTAAAATAAACTTAAGTTGGAAGAGGGAAGTCAATTTTGGATCATCTGAATTGGATTTTTTGGCTATTTTTCTTGTTCTTGAGAGTGCCTGGTTCCAGCTATCATTCTTATTATTTTCTATATGAGAGAGAGTGAGAGAGAGAGCCCACTAGGTCGACTAATGTGACACTTGAAGTGGACATTCACCTTTGATAATTGATAGTGTATATAGCTCCACTCCAAGTCCGAAATAAAAATAAAAAAATTTGTTGGATTTTACTCTTGAGGACGAGACACTACCATATTATTATATATATACATGCACGATATATATACTTTGTACAAATTGGGAATGTGTATAATGACAAGATTCTCCTCTCTCTCTCTCTCTCTCTCTCTCCCTTGAAAGAAGAGTTTGCGATCCACCACATACCAAAAAGGTCTCAAATCTTTTTGAAGAGATTGACATCAGCTTTCCTTTTTAGGTTTTTTAGGTTTTAGACATAAAAAAAATTTCACTTTTGGAAAAAGCCAAAGCTTTTTCAAAAAAGACAAAAAAACCACTCAACTTTCAAATCAAAGACATGCAAATGTATTGGATTCCTTAAGAAATCTAAAAATAAATAAGGGCATTTTTGTCTATTTTTGCTTCTTTTAAAATTTTTCTCTCTCCTTTTGCTTTTTTCAAAATGTTCCTTCCTTTTTCTGTCAAACTAAATCACTCCCTAATCAATCTCTTGCTAACTAGCAGCCCTAGCAACCATACATATGCGCAAGTGAACCCCACAACCCCTCAACCAAAATTGCACAACCCATCAACTATCATCATATCCTTTTACTTTCGTGTCACCTAAAAAAAAATCAACAAAAAGACTATAACCAGATCAGATTGCGATCTTCAGCTTCCGAAAAAGTTATATCGTATCAATTCCCACCGCTATTATCATTTACTAGAATGTGCATATTGACCAGATGCCAAACTAGTTATAAGTGTTCGTAAGCAATTTGACTAGAATTAATCATTTTGTGCTATCATTCTCCCTCTTATTATTGGATGTGTATGGCCGTTGATTGAGAAAAACTTTCTTATCATTGATTGTATACAATTATATTATATCTTAAGATTTTTTCTTGTTGATAATTAATTTTAAAGATCCGAGCGTCACCCCACTCAAAACCAACGTCTCAAATTTTTTTACTGTTGTCATACAAGATTTGACACAGACTTAGCTCAACAAGTTTACAACTTAAAAGAAAGCAGCTTTTAACAATCACGCACTCATTGTGTTCCCAACCTGGAGTGGGGTCATTACCCCTGCTTCAAGTTGATCTTGAACACTCTGATCATTGAACCTTGCTTGTTAATTGAACCTAGGAAAGAGCAGGGAGACCACAAGTTAAAAAATCATATTGATTTTTTGACTGATTTTTTATCTTGTGCTTTCTATATATGTAACTTGAATGTGAAACTTTCATGTATCCTAGAGAACATGTACAATATTTCTATATATATCAAGACAAGGAAGATGTTGCAGATTTAAGAACCAAACCCATGATCTATCATTAATGCATGTCAACGCATGACGTGTCTCAAAGATGAACGTCTGTACGTATATGTATGTATGTATGTTTGTATGTCAAAAGTCGTAAGTCTGTGGGCCCAAATCAAAACCAGACGACTCCTAGTTTGTGAGAAAACCACCTAGAAGGGCAGCCCCAGTTTGCTGCAATTTGCATGGACTTTAAATAACTTGTTTTTGTTTTGGATTCAGATAAGTTCAACTTTTTGAGGGGTGGGATGGGGTCATCGGTCATCCACTATATAGTATCATAACCCCCCCTTGCTCAAAACAAGTCAATTTTGCTGTATTATTATTATGCATTCCTGGATTCAAACTTAATTAATGATTATGATGTATCTCTCCTGTTTGTTGCATATTTGTTTATTCTTGAATGAGACAGAAGGGTATGGGATGAGATAGGATGAGAGACAAAAACAGTACCACTTGTTCCTCCCCCATGCATGTTTCATTTGGTATTTTGCACCTTTAGGGGTGGAAACCACTCCTAAATAATAACAACCTTCTCATGATGTTTTCAAATACAAACTATAAATTATATGGCTAATTACACAAAATCACTCAAATTTTAGGGTCCATTTTTAATTTGTGCCCGATTATTTGAAGATCCTACGAACTCCTATACTTTAACTCACGATCGAAAATCTACTTATGTGGGATATGAGTTTGGGTACATAATTTAGGGGTTTTATGAATGTGAGCTCATATGTAAGTTTTTCTTGAGTTTATGTATGAGTTGGTGAATCTTTACCCAACATTTCAAATTTTAGGGTCATCTATATTTCATGACTTTTCTCAAAGATCATCACTTGAAAAAATATTTATAAAAACCATATATAAAATTATTAGGTGATCTAAAGGGTGAAAATGAATACAATCTAGAAGATAAAAATAAAATTGTTAATGAATGTGCGATTTGGCTGATTTTTCACATGGATAATACTTGAAGGAAATTGTGATCATTGGAAGATAATTGTGCATAGTCCCCTTTGCACGAAATCTCATAAACAATTCTTTGTCATTTTATTTATTTATTTATTTATTTATAAAGTGATAATCTAAATTATGTTAAATTAAGTGAAAGGCATTTAAATATGGGGTAAACGCATTGCTCTACCCAACTGACCTAACTCATTTATACAATCTTTTGAAATGTTTACGACTTCGATTTTAAGATTTTAGCTTTAGGTTTTGAGTTGTTGCCCTAAATCCTATTCTACACCCTAGACCTAGAGTAATTTTCCAGACCAAAAAAAGCGCCCTAGAGAAAAGAGTACATGTACATAATCTAGAAAGTAAAAGGAAATCGATGTTCGAACAGCTGGAGACTCCGCCAAGCCGATTTCAGTCTAGGAAACTTTTGTACAAATATTCATATTATAATAATATAAATTCACATAATCGCTTTCTGTAGAAGTCGTTCTCTGCTTTACAGATAAGGTGCGGCTAGCTGTTTTCAAAGTGTTCTTTGTCACAATTCAATTAAACTAAGTATTAAAATTCATTAATCAGAATGGTAAACAGAGTAAAAGCATCAACTGTCAACTCTAATAATTTATTCTTAAATATTTATATAATTAAATCAAACTAATTTATATATATAAACATGTTTTGACCTATGATCTTTAATTGGCGTGCGGACCCATGCATGCCACTGTAGACACGTGGTTGCATTTTATTCGAAGTACACATGCACGTACGTAATATGTACATGCGTAGAATAAAACATTAAACTAAACAAATTTTTTGCATAAACCCATGATGGATTGTACAAAAATACAAGTGGCATTAATTCAAGGAAGCTTGGACAAAGCCAGTTGTAATTTTGGAGTTTTGATCGATTCTCCTATTAAAAAATTATATCTTGCAATAATTTATCATCTTGACATTCTATATATTTATAAGTAATTTACTTAACAATTATTAATTATGGACTAACCAGTTTATTTAATTATTTGGTAGCTGCAGTTGACTTAATAATAAAATGGACACGTGGGTCAGGCTTGGCCAGGGGTAGACTACAACTTGTAAAATGCAAGCTTGGGCTAAATATTCTAACATTTTAGTTAATTTATTGAGCTTCCAGTGATGTTTGCTTGTGATTTACATAGTTGTTATAATTAAATTAAAAAATATATTAATGGCGTCAACGAGAGTCCAGTTCAGTGAAGAAATGGTTTTCATTTGTAGGTTAGTGGTTCTAAATTCGAATTCAAATTACGCTTTAATAATACGTATGAAAAAATTCCCCTTCTTCTCTTCCTAACTGACAAAAAATAGCCCAGAAGAAGGGTCCAACATGGATTCAAATACTACATATTATAAAAAAATTATGTGGAAAATTTGGAATGTGAGCCTAGGATTGAGTGCACAATATTGGATCCCAGTAAATTGTCTTGAGTCTAAAAAATAGTATGCTAAATTAAGTTTAAAAAATTCAATGTCAAATTTTAATAAAAATGGTGGAAGTATAGTTTATGCTAGCATATGATTAAGCAACTAAGGACATGCACTTCCTGTATTTAGTAAAGACTTCGACTTTAGATATATAATATATACACACACAAACAATACAGAAAATAGAGTAAGAGATCACTTGAATTTTGACTTTAATACTGTCAACTGATAAATATGTATCAAATGTTTTGACAGAATTGAATATATATTGCTAGATCTCCAAGACTAAAATTTTCAAAACTCTTCAAGTTTTTTTTTTTTCTCTTTACAATTTATAACAGTTGAACTTGGGTCTAACTTAGTCTTAACTCATTTTCGAACCTTTATTCTAATCTAATCCTAACTCAACCCCCGCTTTTTGTGACCAAAGTGACAAAAACTGGAGGTTCTGTTTGAAAAAAAATAAAAAAAATAAAGGTGGTGATCCAAGTAATTTACTTCCGTTTATTAGACATTGTAATACTTTTGATTCCAATACAAATTCAGGCATATATATATAAGCAAGCACATTATCAAACTTCAACATATTCTTTTAATGACATTGGTTTAGTAAGCCTGTCACATTAGTTCTATTCACTATCAACCACTTGAAACTTAGGCCCCGTTTGTTTTACCGGAATAATATAGTTGGAATAGGAATGCACTTCATTTCCTCACTCTCTTGGAGTTATTTTCCTTTCTAATTTTAATACAGCCAATTAATGAAAGGGCATTTGCAGTGATTTTACATTCCAAGTAGTTCCATGGCATAGAAATACCACCCTCTGTATTTCCATTCCGGCTCTTAAGTGGAATTGACTCCGGTCAACTTAGGTAAATTCCTTGGTTATGTTTCATTCCAAATCATTCCAAAACTAGACAAACATCATATATGGATGGAATGGGACAAAATTGCTATTCTTGATCTAAAACTTTGAACTCCAAAAGATAGGATTGTTGGGTTCCATTAAAATCACCACATGCATTTTGATGTGTTACAGGGTTGGTCTTCCCCGCAACTTGAAGTAACTCTTTATAGGCATCTATTAGATATTGATGTATCCTATATCAACCCTTGTACAATGACTCTCTTTTTCCATTCCAAAATGCACTCCTGCAGTAGCAGTGTTGTCACATTACATGGTCAGTGTAATAACAGTTTTGTCATAGTATGATCAATGTAAGAACAGTAATCTTTTATATGTACCAATGTGCGAATTAGTGTGCCATGTTGTTTCAGTTTATTAGTGTGCCTTGTTGTTTCAGTTTGAACATAATAAACATTTCTTACCCATCAAGTGAAAATCTCCAGTATGCTTCCCAGTCTTTGCTTGCAGATGGCATCAAGAATGTTGTAAACCCCATAGTGCCAAAGATGCAATATCAAAGTCATTTTGTTTCATGGTCTCAATGCATAACATTTTCTCTCTTTCAAGCAGTTCATAGTTATTCTGCAGGTGCCTCCTCTTCAATTTCTCTTCCTCTAGTTGTGCTTGTAGCTTTTTGTTTTGTTCTTCTTGTTGTTCAAGCTTCTTCTTTACTTTCTTTGTTCTTTTCTGTGCAGCTTCCTTTTCACTACAGATTTTTTCAATAAATGCATTTTTTTCCATGCACGATTGAATTGCAACCTGCATCTTATACTTGAGATCATCTGCTTTGTCTATCCAATAATCAACTGCTTCTTTGAGCTCATGGATGCGTTCATGGGTAGGCTTCATTTCATCCTTGTAGTACTCTGGTATTGACCCCACCATCTCCGCAAAAATGTTTTGATACATTTTTTCTTGGCTGTCGGGTTGGGATTCAAGTTGTTGATGATGCTTCCCTAGCTGGACATTAACAGTGGTGTCAATTGTGGTCATCAATATTGTTTTAAAAGGAAAAAAAAATATATAGTTTTTTTATTTTCTTTCATAAAATAAGGGGAAAGTAGTTCGAATTTGTTTTTTGAGTTTTTATACCACTTGTTCATTCTGGTCAGTTGCAATGTCTTCATC
>NW_007362544.1:46249-58835 GCF_000346735.1 Prunus mume
ATTTGAATGTTTTATCTTGTCTAATTGCTGAAAAGTATACCTTTTGCGCATGGATTTGAGATACTGTTTCCTCTGCATCTTTTTTCGCAGTTTCACCACTGGTAAACAGTTGTTGCTGAGCAATATCATTTTCCCCTTTGCAAGTATTCTGTTTTTTACCCTTGCATTGTACAAGCATTAACAATAGAATCAAGTTAGTCAATAAGATACCTTATTCAGATTAGTAGTAATCCAGCTATAAAACTCAAATCTATGTATCAAATCTAAATATTTGTGGAGTCTAGGTTAGCGTACCCAATCATACGAAGTTAATTTGGATTCTTGATCGTGAGCCGCTTGTTTATACCTTTTATGCAGTTGTTTAAGCAATTGGTCTTGATTCTCTTCATTATCTTCGTCATCTCCACCATCATTATGCTCGATATCACTCTCTTTGTCTTCATTGTCGTCTTCATTTTCAGCAATGGTTATCTGTTTTTGCAATGGAGTCAGTAGCTACGATTGTGAATTAGTAGTGCCATAGTATATAAATATAATATATATATATATATTGGATGATGAGTACCTTAATGTGCTCATTTTTCAAATGAGTTAGCTTCACGTTCATCTCTGGAAGGCTCCATCTCACAGCTGCCGGAGTCATGTCTTCTCTTCCAACAATAGGACTTATCAAATTACCTCTTTGACACAACCAATACTACAAACATGGTTTTCAATGTGACATGTTAATACATAAGAAGAGAAAGCGATCATAGTATTAACAACCAATGAGATGTAGTTTCTTACCAGTATTAGAACAAGGCATCCACTGACACTTGGCTGTTTTTTCTTGTCTTTCTTGTTCTTGATTGCTTGGTCCAAACCAAAGTGCATGTAGTCCAGCACTCCCTTTGCCCAATTATATTGCTTCATATCTTTCACGGTATTTATTGTTGTCACATATGTCCAAGCTAGTGTACATCCTGAGTTGCAGAATAAGTTGCTGATGAATAACTCTAGAATTATGAACCTTGTGACATCCATTGGCCCTTGAGGTGTCTCATCCTCCAGTGCTTTGTCCAGAAACCTATCAATTTCAGTCTTGGTGATCTTTTCGACTTCCATGAAGTATTTGTTCACAAAATCCAGTTTCGGTCTAGTTGATGTTGTTGTGTTTGGAAGCTGCTTGCCATGGTTCGGCAACCCAAAGATGTCAGCCACATCTTGGCTTGTAATTGCGTACTCATTGCCAGCTCCAAAGTTGAATTTTTTGGTCTCAGGGTTGTAGGTATTGATTAGTCTAAGAATGTCATAGTTAGACTTTTTGCAGTTTGTGTTTGTTAGGTAGCCCTCTCTGTAAGCACTGATTAGGTTCCAAAATGGTGTCTTGGCTAGGTGTCTGAGGGCCTGTTTGTTTGCATTAAGTCTGTCTTTTATGTTGCTCAATGTGGTCTGAAAAGTGAGCATATTGCTTTTGATTTGAACATAGTTTGGATCGTCTAGTCTTTTTGATCTTGGCTTTGGTGTTTTGGATTTTGCTTTTGTGTTGGTTGTTTTCTTAGGTTTTATGCTGGCTTTGTTTGTGGTTTTGGTTGGTGATGATGCGGCTGTTTTTGTTTCCTTGGGCCTTTTTGCGGTTGTCAAAGGTTCTTTGTCTGACATATCTGTAATTCAATGACACACATTATTTTAAATAAACAAAGTTCTACTGCTATTGCAGTGCAACAGAAGTGCAATCTCATCCCAAAGCCTAATAAGCAAAATAGGCACATCTCATGTCATCATCTAATCTAACAGAGCAGTCTCGCAGTCTCAAACTCTCAGTCTGAGAGTGGCTTCGAGGCCTTGGAGGGAAGAAACTAACTAACTAACCAGAGAGAAGAGAGCTTCCTCCTCACTCTGGTTTTAGGCCTTTGAGCTTCAGATAATATAGTCATACTGATAAATAAATAAAAATATAAAAATATAGAAAGTGGACATACCTTGAATCCTGAGGCTGTGGTGAATCTTTCTTGCAGATTCGGGTTTCTTTTACAAAACCCAAGTGTTATTGCATGTTAATAACTTGAATGGAAAAGAAACTTCAGAAAATAAGTAAATGGGTTTGAGTTCTGCTTTTACCTTTGTTTTCGAACAAGATTGTAATCTTTTTTCAAGAAATGTTGTTTGTTTTTGTGATGCTTTTGCAGTTTCCTTTCGATTTTTTGGTGTTTATGTATGTAGGTTTTCGGGTGGTTATGGAGGATATCGATGGTTAAAGAGGTGAGAGACAGAGTCTGGCAGGGTGCCTTGGGTAGCGTGTTTTTATTTATTTTGGGTTTGTATTTTTTGTAAAAGTGGGCTGGGCTTTTTAGAGTCTTTGTTTGGATTTTTCTTCGTGAAAATTGGGTTTGGCTCTATGAATTCAGTGGCAGTGTTGTAATGTATAGGTGTTTTGAGTGTTCTTTTGTTTTTGAGAATGGGAATCGATGACTGCATCCTTGATGCACTTGCTAATACATCTGAGAATTCTTAATTGGATAGTTATAAATCGCCCCAGAACAAAGGAATATCCCAAGTTTCGATATAGGATTTAGGGGCCTGAATCTCAAGCTCCCTTTATAATACTTAGGTTATTATTAGTGCGTTTTTGGACCTCGTAGACTACGGCTTATTTAATGAATAAGCCCAACATATTTTTCTAATCCATGGGCTAATATGTGTTTCACATCAACAATGATTCAGAGATGTAAGGCTCAAGCCCTCAATTAATTAGTTTCCTCTTCCAAATGGTTTACAGGTTTCCTTTCTAATAGCTCCAACCTTGAGGTGGTTTCATGATTGATTCTAACCTGGAAAACTTCTGAAAACTCTTTGATCAAAGATTTACAAGTAATATCAAGTAGCTGGCCATCATCGGGATCAGGTAGACGTGCTCTTTCGCAGTCGGCGGATGACTGAAATTCCTTCAGCAAGCCTTTAACACTTCCAACCTGATAGTCTCGTAAACCACAGGGCACTATTGAACGAAAAGGGGTTAAGTCAGTGGTGACATTCAACGCTAAGCCATGATACGTTATCCACTGTGATACTCGTATTCCAATGGCTGCCAGTTTCTGGTTTCCTGAAGAAAAGTTTGATACAAACATCAAAGGAAAATCCCAGTTTTATTTCCTCTACCAATATTCTTTTATCTTTATAAGACAACAGAATTAGGGAAATAAGAAATCACTGCTTTTAATGGATGTACGAGAGCAACCAAATGGCATGGCTAAGAAAATATGCTAAGCTATTATTTTCAAAGGCGAAATATCATGTCTTTCATATAGGAAGCATACCATGCCAAACACCAGTGAGGCCCTCAAACCGTGATGCCTTGATACAAAATGTCTCTGAAAGAGCACGGATGATCACCTCCTCAAGTGACCTGAGGTACCAATGAAGATCCATCTTGTGATTTCGGAGATTCATAATGGGGTACATAACTATCTACAGTGCAACACACACACAAGTTAGAGAAATTGAGCCTCCAAACAATTAAGTAATATGTTCAAATTGTGATTCATTCTTCACCACCAAGGACAAACATAAAAAGTTCAAATGATGAATTCATCCATTGACATAGTACCTGACCAGGACCATGATATGTAACCTCACCACCACGTTCGGTTCGATAAATGTCGAAAGGTGAGTCCTTGACGTCAAAATTAAGGAACTGCTCTGAACTAGCAGTCCCCAAGGTATACACAGGACGATGCTGAAGAACAAACAGCGAGTCCGAGCAATCCTCATTCCTCTGAATCAAAGTTTTTTTCTCGTTAACTATGCTCTTCTGCCAAGCCCACGCCTGGCCATATGGAACCTGCTGCTCGTACAGATTGAAGCACTCACACCTGCACAATTCTAAGTTGATCCTGTAAGTTGCACGGGACAATATGTGCATGTAAAAATACTTGACTAGGAAACTTACTCGTTTCTTGGCTCGAAGGTTAAAGAGGTCGACTGCGGAATTTTAACATTTGAGACTCTATTTGATCTTGATAAGATCCGCCGGGAGAGAGATCGAGGAGGTTTATGTTGATGCTTGCAGATTGGGTATGTTGGGATTGAGGCGACACAATGAGTTGCCGTGAGAGTCATATTTTATGATCCTTGTAATTTGGTGATAGCCCTTACTTCATGTTTGGTGGGCTGGCCTAGACTGGCATGGATTTGGCTTCGAGTATTGGACTGGGCTGGCTTGGACTGGCCTGGGTTTGAGTATTGTCAGTTGTTTGGTACAGCATTGAGCAGGCCTGGACTTAAATCTTTTACCTTTTTATTAATGTTTAGTATATTTTATCACCAGCTTCAATGACTCAATGAGAAGATCAGCTCTTGATTTGCTTGCCTTCGAAATGACAGGTCTCACACCAGGAAGCTTAGGCTGCCATAAAGAAAGATATGTACATCAATGGAAAGTAACAAAAAAAAAAGCCAGAGATTATTCATTCATATGTTGCTGTATTGCATCCAAGAACACAAATTTTTCAAAAGTAATAAAAATAAAGAAACATGAATGTTTAAAATGGTGATCATGATTCATGACAACAAATTAACTTCAAGAGTGAAAGGTTCAATACCATTAACAAATTGGGTAAAATTTTATCAGGTAACTCAGATGAAGCATGGACATTCACATTATTAAGGCTAGATAATAGAAATTAGCAATTATCTGACTGAACTCAATGGAGCTACTAGCACATTCCCAACAATCAGATGCATTCCTTCCCAAAATTAAATCTAGACAGCACTGGTTTACTACAAGCCATTAAAAACAGTTTAATTGGTACACAGAAGGTGATATACAAACACACTTGATGCACATTATATGAGCAAAAGACCCAATTGCACAAGACTTGGAAAGAGCCTCAAATGCACAAGACCAAGACTCAGCCTCAGCCTATACAATCATACTCTCCCAGAAGACACAATTGCCCAAAACCATGAAATTTCCCCAAAACCGTTCAACCTTCCAATGCATACCCAATAGAGAAAAAACTACCCAAAACAGAAACTACAACGAAACCCAATATTTTTGCCAATTATATTGACAAATTCCAAGTCAAAAAGGAAGAAAATTTCAGATCAGAGGAGGAAAAAGAACAGAGAACTGAAGAAGGCGATAATAAGAAAACACAGTTGTCTTGTGCTGTTTTTGAATTGTGAGAACTTAGTAGAATCAAACATGGAATTCTCAAAACTTAAATCAAACAGGCCCACAACAACCAACGAGTTAGATTCAGAAAAAAGTTTTAGAAAGTAAACTGAGAAGCAGCCAAATCAACGGGAGTTCAAATGTTAGAATTAAACATGGAAATCGAGAAAAATCAAATTCGAATGGATAAGAAAATGGAGAAAAATAAGCTACGTTGCAACAATGGCTAAAATCACAGCAGACACAGAGGGGCGTTGAAACCATGGCGGAGAAAGCAAATAAGATAAAGAGATTCAGACAAGAGCAGCTCGCTCAAACTAGAGACGAAAGCAAAGGAGGCTGAGGGAGAGAAAAGCCCACGTCGATGCCAGCCCACCAAACAGGCCTTAAGGGATTGAGAATGGGAGTAGGAAAGGCAATGAAATGGAATTAAACAAAGAATAGAATCTAGTACATATAGTTTGGTTGGGAATTAGGATGGAATGGAATTAGTTCCATTGTTTGCTTTTCCATTTGTAATGGGATGTAATAAACTGCAAAATAAAAGTAAATAGGAAGAAGTACAAAACAAAAGCATACAATTATAAAAAGAATTGAAAGAGTTTAAAAACAAGGAAAAATCAATAAGTTATAAGCAAGTAATGGTGGATGTGGATCATAGTTTAAAAATAAAAAAAGTAAATCCTATCAAATATGCTTGTGTTAAGATTTAAGAGGAACGGATCCTTGGTCCACCACCGGCAGCATAGATATTGTCCCCAACTTAACCACCTGTTTAGCAGGCGTGGGGTTTTATACAAAAGGCCTCGATGTTATTATGAACCATTTATTATATGAGACTTTCTATTTTGTTAAGTTTCCGATGTGGGACTTGTGTATTCTTCAACAGCTTGTACAATTTATTACTGACTCCAACTTCCAACAAAGATGAAGAAACAATGTATGGGAAATTAAATAATGGCATAATATTCAACAAATTAAACGAGATCAAATTTATAGCATAAACCACCAAACAGTATTTGAGCTTCCACTGCCTAGTCTTTTTTAGAATATTTAAGTTTCCACAACTGTTAAATTTTTGTTTTCTTCTAGAAACAGTTCCTGGGAAATATCTTCTGTTATGTACATTGTACTTTAAATAAATTGTCATCTAGAACTAATTTGCAAGAAAAACAAGAATCTAGTGAGGTTGAACCAACTACAATATAACCAAGAAACATAATACATACCCAATTGTAGGGACGGAGCCAGGATTTGAAAATACAATGGGCTGAATCTCTAAGCTTTTCTTTTTACCCTGAATGAAAAGATTTGCATTTGTTTTTGTGGGCAGGGGATTGATATTTTCCAGATTTACAGAACATATTGAAAGCATACAAATGAACCAAATTCAGAGGATTCTAAGCAAATGGAAGCACTTAAAACTTGCAAGACACAAAATGAAATGAAAAAACAAAAAGAGAGAGAAGTAAAGCAAATCTTAGTGTCTCTGATTGAGCTACTCAGTAATAAACATACCAAAGGAACATCATCCCAATTTAAATTCAAATTCAAGACTCTCTTGTGCATTTCTAGATCGTTTTATCCTTTTAATTGTTGAAAATTTGCCAATTTGTTGTCTGTTTCTATGTACTTCTTGCTTTCAAATTAGGTTGCCATAGTACATGTAACAGTGAATCACAATCTTCTAATAGTTGTTTCTACCCAATTAGTGTTTTTATTCAGTTATTTTTAGGTGAGATACAGCTGCTTTAGAACATCAATTTTTTCTCACTAACCACCAATTCGTGTTTGTAAAGCAGCTCTAATTATCCCATAAGCTAAAATCTTAATTGTATGTCCATGAGCATAAATTCCATAAGAAAACAAACAAACCCCTTCATAATCCACATCCAAATCAGATGTGAATTTGAGAAAATAGAGGAACCAAATCTAATCATTCCCAAAACCAATAAACCGCAATGAAAAACTTGAGGAGCTGATGGACAAAATAATAATAATAATACTAATCAAACAACACCTTAAATTATACCCCAAAATAAAACCGGAGAAATAAAATGTTGATTTAAAAAATCTGCAACTAAAAGAAGATTAGACGATTACCTGGGGTCAGTGAAGCTCTGAGGCTTATTAGAAAATGAGAAGAACTAGGAGAGTGAACAGCACACGGAACAGAGAAGGTTGGCAGAGCTGAAAGGCTATAGGCCACAGCCCATAGCCCACCCAGTTCTGAAAACCTGGGTAGTGGCTGGAGTGAGCTGAGAGGATTTAGGCTTAGAGTACATAAACACCTAGATTTTGTTTCTAAAGAAGTTAGCCTATAGGCTATAGCCCACCCAGTCTTGTGATTTCCGTCCCAGACAGACAAGTCAGTGAACACTCAACAGGGAGATGAACCAAGAAAAACAAACCCTCCTATGTTTGCACATCAAAAGTAAATGCAAAATAGAAACTTAAACAAGCACACAAGCGAGCAATGGAGACACGAGAGAGCCTGAGACTGGTTTCTAAACCAACAAATATTAAGACGATAAATTTGGGTGCTTGAAAATTGATGGGGAGACTCAGAAAATGGAAGAATCAAATCAAATCAATAGACCCAGTACATAAAATGGAACCAAATCATTGCAATGTAAGAGCATCTATTCAATACCAAAACAAAGACCATATGCTGGAATAAACACAGAAACAAAATACATTTATTCACCTTTTCCGTTTGGAGTGATCGATGGTGGAGGATGTTGGGAATCGGGGAATCGGAGAATGGGAATGATGAGAGAGAGTTGGTCTCGATTTGTGCTCGCTCTGTGATTCTGCGAATGGGTTGGCGAAGAGAGCTGGAGGTCGTGGACTGTGGAGGCGTCGGCCGAGAGAAAGAGAGACCAAGCGAGCGACTGAGAGACGGGGGGAAATACGTATTTATCCTTGCTGGGGCAATTACTGTTTGTGAAAATTCCAAACACACTAACACGCACGTCGCTTTCAAAGAAAGTGATTTTCCCATAAATAATCAATGCCAAAATGGCACGAAAAGCCGGTCAGCCGTGGCTGCACGGCACCACATATTGAAACCAGTTCGTCAAAACACTCTCTTCTTCTGCTATTGTGTCTCTCTAAACTGGGCTCCACAAAGATGAATTGCAGCTCTGAGAATTTTAATATGGGACTACAAGCTTTGCTTTCTTCAAGTCTCCACCTTTACCTTCGCCATACGTTCTTTGATTCTTTTCCTTCAAGTCTCCACCTTTACTTTGCGGTATTTGACAGCTCATCGTTGTATTAATATTAATTACAAGTAGGTAGCTGGTGCGGGTTTGTGTTCCTAAGGCCTGGAACTTGTAGCTGCAGTCTCCACAAGTCAAGCTAATATTTCCGGCTTTTACACTTCCAACATTAATTGTTAACAGAGGATCCGTCTCAGAAAGTTCCTTTCTTTTTCTATATAAATTCCCTTCTCCACAAGGCTAACGTTCAGTAACCAAACAGAGGTATTTATGTCTCAAAGAAAAGCACTTGCTTATTAGCTATGGAAATTGAGAGAGCAACAACTGGATTACTGGTTTGCAAATACTCGTCGTGGAGATCAGTCTTCTTCTGAGCCATCTTTAGCACCTAGTAGTAATCTTTACAAACCCTCCTTGAGTTTCAGGGATGAGGGCTACTTCAGAATCAGCAGAGTGGATATTTTTAGCCACTAGCCTTGGCCTAGAGATCTTGTCAGCTGCTTGTGATCAGGCTTCCTCCCCAAGAACACCCCACTATGCCCTATCTGGGATGCTGTTATCTATTGCAGCTCTGCTCATTTCCATCTGGGAGCTAATTTACAGAGGTAAAAAGGAAAGAGTTGTGTTGAGGAGATGGGGAATGCTCTGGTGGTTTTATCATACACCACCTCCTCCACATACGCCTTTTGGTACTCTTCCTGACATTTATGGACTAGTTGCTGGCATCTCACAGTGCATTTGCTCTATAGTTCAGTATGTTTACTGCCTTCGACATGCTAATAGTCCTTTCAAAGCATCCCTTTTGCCTGCCATATTTCTTATGTGTTTAGGTGGTTCAAAACTATGTAATAACCGACTGAACGCGAATACCACTGATAACAAGAACTCGTGGGAAAATTCTTCAAGGTAAGCACGAATTAAACTGCTTATCGGCTGCTTAATTAATTTGCATAATCTTTTTGCAGCTTTTTAGTCTTATTTATTTAGTTTTGAAAGGAGACGAGATGGAAATTTTAAGAAATAATTCAGGGGAATTTTAATGGATATCATATCACATGAGAATTCTACTTTATTTCAATCAGCACAAAATGTAAAGACTAAAGTGTGAGGGGATGGAGAGAGAGAGAGTGGCTAATTAAGCTAGCTCTCTATCTCTAAAAAACAAGAGAGTCATAAAAGATTGCTTTCTTTTCTCTATTTGCTTTTTCATCTATATGCATGGCTTCCATTCCACTAATAGAAAATATTCTCTCAATCTGTTGGTTTGTAGCACGGAAGAAACTTCGTGGCATGCAATCAAGGTAGATCTACCATTTCTTTATGATCAGGAGGTAGAGGTACCAATTTAATTATGATTTAAAGTAAATTATTTCCAAAACATACATATAAATATATATGCACATATATAACCTTGAAAGATTAATTTAAAAGTTGTCATTTGTATATATATCATGGGAATAACTGAACAAAATAAAGGAAATTATATTTCCATCTTTCTCTGGATAGTAAAGTGAAATTTATCCTTTTATTTATTTATCGTATTTGTATGTATATCATATATATATATATATATATATCTCTCTCTCTCTCTCTCTCATAAAGATGATCTATGAATGAAGACCTAAAAAATAAATGGTTTGGATCATTAGGAAAAAAATTATAGGGTGCCCTAATGGACGTCCCTCAAATAAAATTATTTGAGGGATCCCTCAATAGAAGGGGATAGTAAAGTGAAATTTATCCTTTTATTTATTTATCGTATTTGTATGTATATCATATATATATATATATATATATCTCTCTCTCTCTCTCTCTTTTGTTTCGGGAGGACATGATGTATCCAAAAGGCTTAAGTTATGAAGTCCCATATGAAGATGATGAAGTCCCATATGTATCACAGAATGTCAATTTGGAGCTCACTTTGGGATGGCCACATTGGGATTGAATACAATAAAGAAAAATTAGGTATTAGACATAATGACTAATTAGGATTTGAGACATAATATTTTTTGTTTGGGTTTTAATATCTATGAATGAAATTTTGTTTTGAATTAGGCTAAAGAGGAGGCCCAGATATGAAATTTTTATATATATATATATATATAAAACCATTGACTGTTAATATATATATTGCGTAACTGACAAAATACCACAAAAATAAGATTGGTGATGTGGTTTGTGAACAAGGCTTTCCTCCTTTGAGGGTCAAGGTTTAAGTCTTTTCATGCACACTAAATTTCTTACCTTTTTAGGTTGAAGGCAACATAGAGCAGCATCAGCTGCAAGAGCAGCGGAGGCAACCGCAGGAGCAGCAGCAGCTGCTGGAGATGTGGCTGCAGGAGCAGCATGAGCAGCATGAGCAGTATGAGCAGCAAAAGCAGCGGCGGCGGCGAGAGCTGCAGCAACTACAGGAGCAGCAGGAGCGGCTGCAGGAGCTGCAACCGCGGGTGGGGGCGGGGCGGGGGAGCGGGGCTGCAACATCGGCGAGTAGCAGAGCTGGAGCAGGAGCAGGAGCAGCAGAAGTTCCTGCGACGTCGGCAAGTAGTGAAGGCGGATTGAAGGAGGTGGACATGCCTCCAAGAAAAGCGAACTCAAACTTGTGTATAATTTTGTCTCTTACTAACTCACTATATTTCTAAAAATATAATGCTATGAATGCTATAAAAACTACTATTGGATGACAATTGGATGAATGAAATGTTATAGGATCTTCTCTATTTATAGGCAACAAGACCTCTGTTTAGAAAAGATGTGATTGAAAAATATCAACAAATGTGTCTTTTCATGTTGCAACTATAAGCTAAGAAGTGCAATGTTTCATTTATTATGAAACAATGCAACTTAAGCCAAGAAGTGTAATGTTTCAATTTCTATGAAACAATGCAACTTTTCATATATGAAACAATGCAACTTAAGCCAAGATGCAATATTTTAATTTCTATGAAATGATGCAACTTTTCATATATGAAACAATGCAACTTATCACATAAATTATTATTATTTTACAAACAAAATAAATAATACTTTATTTTTCCTCGGTTAAGAACATGACTATTCCCAATGGATACATACCAATTCATAAAAGTCATGTACTTAAAATCACAAGTCCCACAATTTAATTTTCATTCAATTATTAAAAAATTAAATATAAATATTATAATTTTCTAACACTATTACATAAACTAACACCCGTAACACTCCCAATTTCATATTCCCCTTTTGATATTCATCTTGTCTAAACCATCAATCTCCAAGCCCAAATCAAGGTAGCCACCAAATAACTGACAACGAGTTGATCCTGTTGAAACCAGAGAAGATAGTCAAAATTTGGGAGCAGGAACAGTAGAGTCAGAGACAATGAGAGTCTTAGTAGGGGCAGAGGTGGAGCCATCCACATATTTGATTGAGTAGCCCATGACCAATGAGAAAGGGGCGAAGTTGAGCAGTCCAGAGAAGATATATAATTGGATTCAGTAAGCTTGATGAAATTAGCCAAGGTTGGGCCAGGGAGGGAGGAAGTCGATGTCGTGGAGGAGGAGGAAGCCGAAGCATTGATGGCCATGGCGAGAGAGGAAGGAACATGTCCGGAGAAGGAAAAGATTTTGTTAGAAAAGGAGAATGGCTAATACCATGTAAACTTTCTATTTTAGATTGATTTGATAAGTGTAATACATGAGAGATTTATACATAGTTGATAACCCTAGTAGAGATATATACAAGGAAACTGAATCAGCAATACAAGGAAGGTAAATCAATATTAACACATATACAAATATGGAATGAGAATTCTTATAAGGGAGGAAGGACTAATGACCATGAGTTAATTGCATGATAATATAGTGGGATTCAAAGCCATATTGTCCTAGGAATATCAAGAATCCTTATAAAAAATTAGACAAATCGGAAACTGTTTCGACATCCAATTGTATCTTACAAAATCAATGAACACGGTGCTTCATGAAAGTACTAAAATTTCAATAACTCAATTGAGTAGTCAAATAATATCGGATTCAAGTGATTTTTTGTAGAGATGATCTTTGAATGAGTATCTACAAAATAGACGGTTTTGATTAGTGAAATACAATCCGGAGTAGGGCCTATAAGGGGCGTCCCTCAAATAAGCTTATTTGAGAAATCCCTTAATGGAAGCTCTCTCTCTCTCTCTCTCTCTCTCTCTCTCTCTCTCTATATATATATATATATATAT